>NW_023608462.1:0-27702 GCF_013339725.1 Rhipicephalus microplus | reverse complement strand
AAAGTGTAATATGTATTTGATAACTTGTGATAAAAAGTAGCGACCACCCGATCAGTAAGCAGTTTAGCGATGACGCCGCCGTGTAGTATGACGTCTTCTAGGAGAAAGTCAGTGACGGCGGTCACCACAACTGGTTGAAGGTCCCGCGTAATTGCATACCGTGGCGTAGCCTGGCGACTGCTATCCATTGCTTCCGTGGCCGATAAATGGAACGGTCCTAATAAGTCAACACCTACCCTATAAAATGGTTCGGATGGGATCTGAATGGGCTGAAGGCGTCCCGCTGGAAGGGTTGCTGTTTTCTTTCTTTTTTTTGCGGTGTTGACAGGATTTGCATGAGGCGACGTAACGGTAGACAGATCGGTATATACCGGGCCGAAAGAAACGACGTGGAACGAGGTCATATGTTCTTTAATTTCCCAGGTGACCAACTATCGGAATATCATGCAACTGTGCAAGGACAGTCTGACGCATATGTTGTGGTTTGACCAACAGCACCTCAGGTCCGTCGGGTCTGCTGGGTCTACTGGATGACGCGACAAGCAATCAGCATCCTCAGGGTGGCGGCCTCATTTGTAGACAACCGTGTTGGAATATTCCTGTAGCCGTAGAGCCCACCGGCCGAGACGTCCACTAAGGCGTTTTAAGGACGACAACCAACATAAGGTGCGGCGATCAGTGACAACCGTGAACGACCGTCCACACAATTACAGCCGAAATTTAGCCACTGCCCAGACGAGCGCGAGGAATTCGGGTCCTGTGATCTAGTAATTTTGCTCTGCTGGCGATAAAAGACGGCTAGCGTATGCAGTAACGCGCTTGCAGCCATGCTGTTGTTGTGCCAAAACGGCTCCGATTCCGTGGCCGCTGGCGTCGGTAGGCACTTTCGTTGGTGCGCATATATGAAAGTGGCCGAGAATCGGTGGCATCGTAAGTCTGGTCGTCAGTTCAACGTATGCTCTGGCTAGTTCAGGTCCCCACACAAAAGGCACATTCTTTAGTAGTTCCGTGAGCGGATGTGCGGCGTCACCCAAATTCCGCACAAATCTACGAAAGTAAGAACAAATCCCCCCAAAGCTTCGAACATCGTTCGCAGAGGTCGGCACAGTGAAATCCTTGACAGCGCGGACTTTTTTATGATTGGAACGAACACCAAAAGAATCGACAAAAGGTTCCAAGGACAGTGAGCTTCCGGCGGCCGAAGTGACATTTCGACGAGTTTAGTTGGAGCCCAGCTTTGCGAAAAAGTGAAAGTACTTTTGAGAGACGCTCGAGGTGACTTTCGAAAGTTGGTTAAAAACAATAATGTCATCTAGGTAGCATAAGCAGATTAACCACTTGAAACCATGAAGAAGAGCTTCCATTATTCGTTCGAATGTAGCCGGGGCATCGCATAACCCGAACGGCATTACTTTGAACTGATATAGCCCATCGGGAGTTATATATGCTGTCTTTCCACTGTCCAGATCATCAACTGATATCTGCCAGTACTCGAAACGAAGGTCGCTGGAAGAGAAATAAATTGTTTAACTAAGGAAATCAATAGCGTCCTCTATCCATGGTAGAAGATACACCTCTATTACTGTAAATTTGTTAAGATTTCTGTAGTCGACACGAAAGCGCCAGCTGTTATCCTTCTTTCACACGAGCACAACTGGTGAAGCCGAAGGACTTGAAGAAGGTTCAATGAAGTCTCGGGCATGCATCATGTCGACTTCTTGCTGAATCACGTGACGCTTGATGGAGGAAACCCGATAGGAACACCGGTGTACTGGATTTGCTACGCCGGTGTCGATCCGATGCTTTACGACGGTCGTTTGACCTAAAGGTTGGTCGTAGAGGTCAAAGACATCTTGATACGACGCAAGAAGGCCACGAAGCACGGACACATGCTCGGCTGGGAGGTCAGAGGCAATCATTTTAGTTATGCAGTCTAGTGTACTGCCTCACTGAACACTGGCAGATGACGGTGTATCCTCTGTTAAGGCGGATATGTGGCAGTCGCGGGCCGGGGCAAGCGTTGCAAGAGATATCCCTCTTGGCAGCACTTCAGAGCGAAGTCCTAAGTTCACAATAGGGGAGACATGCCACGTTGTCCTTCATTGGTATCATGGTGTGGGGGAACGCATCACTGAGCGAACACAGGATTGTAGGATCGGGTGAAATGGCATAATTGCCGTCAGCCACTGGTGAATCTGAAGAGACGTCGATATACGTCACAGCTCGTTAAGATAGGTGAACAAAGTCGGCGGAGCATAGCTTTGGCGGCACAGGATCAGGGAGTCAACGGCGTGTGGTAGGACGAGCTGAGTGTAGAATCAGAACAGTCAATCAGGGCGGAATGCTCGGACAGAAAATTGAGTCCCAACATGATGTCATGTGGGCAGTGGTCCAGTACGTAAAAACAGAACAGTGATATGACATCCAGCAACAGTGACGCGGGCGACACACATCCCAGTGACCACTGGTGCTGCACCATCGCCTACTCGGACAACAGTGATCGGTGCAGGAGTGAGCACTTTCTTGAGTCGAGCAAAAATGCTGGAGTTCATGACTGATATGTGATCGCCAGTGTTAATGAGCTGTGCCACAGAAGTACCGTTAACATTTTCTTTAATAAAGTTGTTTTGTCCGGATATCGTGTGTAGAAGAATTTCGGGTCGGGTCGTCGAAGCAGGCTCACCTCTAGGAGCGACGCCCGTCAGTTTTCTGAGAACTGGCGGCAGGAGGGTGAGGGGAAGTGATGTCGGTTAGTTGAACGGGAGATGCGTCCGCAGGGCGACAGGGAGCAGATCGGCTGGGCGGTTTGAGATGGCGAATCATCGTCTTGTTCCAAGTAGATCGGCATCCGAGAACCAGCAGGTGGGCGTCGGGCGTTGGTATAATGTGACCATGGCTGCCCATTCGAGAAAGTGCGGCAATTACGTGAAATGTGGCCGACTCGTCCACAGTTGATGCAGATCGGCCTGTCATCGGAAGTTCGCGATTTCACCCAGTTCTGGTAACGTGGGTGGTTGTTCGGTCCGAGGGACATATTAGGTGTACTGGACCGTCGGTAGTCAGGTCGGCCAATGGGGCATAGTGTCCGAAGTCTGGCGTTGGCCAGTTTCGGGTGCACAACACTCTTGATCAATGAAATCATGGCGCGAGGGTCATCAGGGACCTGGACTTGGTCAGACAGGGGAGAAGCTGCCTCGATTTCGGGGCGCAATATTCGCACGATATTGGCGGAAGCAGCAGGGGCTGGTGGCAAGCGGGCGTCCTCGCAGGTAGATGTTGCAGCCGTATTGGGAAGACGCGAAAAGTGTGGAGTGATAAGGCGACTTTTCGCGGCTTCGAAGGGTCGGAATTCATTAATAACGTCGTGTACGGTCGATGAGTTTCGAAACACGCGGAGATTGAAGGCGCCATCGGCGATTCCTTTGAGGATGTGCGCGACCTTTTGAGATTCGGGCATCTTGTCGTCAACCATTTGGCAGAGGGTGAGCACATTTTGTATGTATGTAATGTACGACTCAGTGCAGGACTAGAGTCGGAACGCTAGTTTTGTCTGCGCAGCACGACGACGCCCAATGAGCTTGCCGAAGGGATCGATGAGTTTCAGTTTACAGATGTCCCAACTCGTGATATCTTCCTCGTGGTTGGAAAACAGATCTTTAGCTGTGCCATCAAGGTACAAAATAATATTGGCCAACATGAGCGTCGGATCCCAATTGCATACAGCGCTCACCCGTTCGTACAGCTGAAGCCATTATTCTACGTCAGTAGTGTCTTTGCCCGAAAAGGTGCCTGGGTCACGCGGTTGGGTCAGCACGACGGTGCGGTTAGTAGCGGCTGGATGTGGTGCTTATAGTTGCTGCGTAGTTGGACGAAGCATGTTTGGGGTAGTCTCTGAAGAATCCTCGTTCACGTCTTGATCAGGCATCGCACAGGCAGCCAAAGAACGCCCGCTGTGTAGAATCGTCGTGGATGTTGACTGTGGGAAGACCCGCAGTCTCCTCCAAAATATTACGGAGAGAAGGCGTCTCAAGAAAAAACGTTTACTTTAATTAAACAGGGAGGCATACAATATGAAGCCCAGTCTGCACGAGCACGCCCTAAACACCGTCCTGCTTCCTATAATGTTCATTTGTGGTGCCCCGTAGCAATCTATTCACAAGAAATGACATCGCCCCGTATATTCTTTGTTTTTCTTATCTTAGCTGTGAATATTGTTACGGGTTACAAAAAAAGAAGACCATATTCATTGCCTTATATCACTCTTTCATACTTGGGGTCTTGTTCTGGCAAACTGGATGTACCCCAGGGAGCACAAAACGTTGGCCCGATGTTGGGGATAGATTGGCAGTTCATGGCCCAAGAATGACCCAGGTTTGACGACGTACCGCCAATAATGGCTGTGCCAGCCGAATGGAACCACGATGTTGGACCAGCATTGGCAGTGTACCGCCAATAATGGCTGTGCCAGCCTAAAAGAATGGCGATGTTGGACCACCATTGACAACATTCGGCCAATAATGGCTGTGCCAACCAAATAGAATAGTGATGTTAGACCAGCATTCAAAACTTCCCGCAAATATTGGCCGTGCCAGCGTATTAGAACGACCACATTGGACTGAGTTGTGCAACCAGCAGCTAGTATGGGCGGAGCCATGCAATTATGCTGGCATTATTGGCCCATCGTTCAAACGTTATTGCCGGCGTCGGCTAAAGAGTCAACTTCATTGGCATAACATCGGATTGGTATGAGCTAACTTCTGCGTCCGCTGCTTTTGGCGTTGTTGTAATCCCACTCATATGTCGGTTTTTAAAGTTCGAAAGAGTAATATGCTGGGCGCATCAATAATATGTTTTTGTCATTGAATCATGCACACCTAGTTGATTTGCATGATGGTTGACTGAAGTTGCGCAAGGTAGACTATTTTACTCATAAACATTTATCGAGCATGTCGCCTGTCAGGCGTCCAATGTGGTGCTTTCCCAAATGAAAATCGTGCATATCTGTGCGATGAAGCAACCACGGATGCCACTACCGTAGTTGACCCACTTGGACTTGACCCGGCGCGTTTGTGCGCCAGCGTTCGTTTTGTCGCATCACGCCGGCGATGCTACGTCAAGCGCTTTAGACTTCGCGGATATCGGACGCAAAGCGCATCACATCGTGTCTCCTGCTATGCTATCGCCACGACCGATTTAGTTTTTTCGCGATCACAGCGCTGTAGCAGTTAATGGCACACAAGTGCTTGACGTGTGCGAGCTGGAGTTATCAGTTGCGTTACGGTGATTTAATCGTACAACAATTGCATTCGCCGTAATCTGACACACGCACCGACGTTCGCATCCTGTATCGCAATGACCACACGAATTACCTGCAAAATTGCAGCGAGCGGTCGGTAAAGTGTGGTGGAGTGCCTGGGCGTCAGCAACATTGTCTTCACGGGTCATAGCGAGTTACAATTTTGTTGTGGAACGTTTCTTTGTTGATTATATATATATATATATATATATATATATATATATATATATATATATATATATATATATATATATATATATACATTGCCCTACTGTAGCCAAAACATCAGCTAGCTTACAAAGCACGTAGACTTAATTGAACCCGCAGTACGATACACAAACAATTGTTTTCGTGAGTTCATATATGCTGATGCATAGAACACATACCACGAAGGCTAAATCGTTTATGAACAAGAAACACGCACGCTTACGGTGCCGTGCTGTTTTTTTAAATACAGAATAACAGACCCCTCTCCAACCCCTCCCTTCTTCCTTTTTTTAAGTCTGTGGAAAGAAGAAAGTGCACTGCACATATCTGGCAAGCTTGTTCCTGTAAAGTAGAGAGTTTTATTTCACACTCGCTGTCCTTTATTAAATTTCCGTTTAGTGGAACGGCTAAGGCCAGCTGGCGGTCTTTCGCAAAATCAATGAGCGTACTCGTTACAAAGCGGAAAATGTGTCAAAAATTGCTGTATTCTCCAGAACGTGAAGACGATGATTTGACAGCTGGTGTCAGGACTGGTCCTCACAACTGAAAGGCAATATCTATGAATAAATTTTAAGCTATGAGTGAGTGACTGTTTGTAGTACTGAAGACGGTTGTCTGTGTTGTCAGCAGCTGTGCACTTTTTTGTATATTTGGCATGTGAGATCTTGCAATTTCTTTCTCACAGTGTTTCTCAATCTAGCTCAGTCATATGCTTATAGGTTCTTTTCCCCAGAGTCAGTGGAAAAGAGCAAACAGGATTGTTGTGATCAGCGAATAACTAGTTCGTTTGTCTAATCACATACTCTGCGTGCAATTTTGTGGTGTATGTGTCTTGAGTACGTCCTATATTCAGTGTGAGAGTCAAACAGAGCTAAAAGCAAGAAACGGCTCAGTTGGCCAAAGTAGCTGGTGCATATCACTCTTCCCATATTTTATATCTTTGTGACTTTTACTGCTCTACTTACATGAAGTTCTCATTTATTTTTATAATCTCGTGGTATGTGAACATGTTTTCTCAAGGCTTTTCAAACTGAAACGACCCTTTTCACTTTTAGTTCATAATACCACTTTAATTGAAATAGCAGTGCTCATGTTTACACTGCACAATTTAGGTGATGTCGAATGATTTATACATATTTTGCTTTTAAATGTAAGCCTTCTTTTTATACTGCTCAAAATTTGGTATCTAGTGATAAAAAATGCTTGTTTTTTCTCTGTCACCTGCTCGAAATTTACATTTTAGTGCTCCAAAAGTAATATTTTGCTGCTCCTAAAATTGCTCGAAGTTGTATTTCGGCTGTTGCACCCTGATCTTGTTAAACAGTAGATTTCAGTGATGCTGTGTTCGATAAGCAAACAAGTTTGGTATTCGGACATTCTTTTCGCAATTCTTCTGGCACCCCCGTAATCTAACATGCACCTACCTGTCTCACCAATGTAACTGTTGGCGCATGACTCAGTAAACTTGTACACCACTCCTGTAACACATGGAATGGAGGAGCTTTGGTGTTTCTGACCACATTCACCTTTATTTTTGGTTTTGCCTTTGGCCCCAAGCCTAACAAGCGTGCAAGCGCTGCCCAGCTTCTTGAGAGCCGTACATACCACTGCCGCATCATATCTGGGTGCGACACTCCTAATTGTGCGCCATATTGTGAACGTCTAGCAAGTGATGTGTATTTTCATGTACTATAAGAGCTTGTATCAATAAAGAACTTGAACTTAGGGCCGCAGACTGAAGTGGCTTTCATAATTTTTCTCACAGACTTCGCATTTGTTTAAATGTTTGATCCATCTCGCAACCTTTTCGCAGGATCTAGTGACCGCATAATCTGGAAACCCATCTATTGGAAACCTCTGGATCTAAGCATAAACACTGCTCAATACCTTGTGCACACATAACTTGCACACAGCCCCCTGTACCAAAGATACAGCGATTCCATCTTTGATCACTTTGGAATAAGCAAATGTCTAAGGCAAAAGAGGCTGTTGCGACCTGGGCCTGTATTGCCAACACACATGAATTGGTAAGGAGCGAGACAGCTGCTCACATTGCGCATTTTTGATACATTTCTATTTTTTCCGCCAAGCTACATTAAAAGCATATTTATCGAAAATTGCACCCAACTGCACCGAAACAGCCTCGAAAGCTAGAATTTCGAAGCCGACCTCAGCTTCAGTGGAAAACAAAATGGCGCGTTTGACTAATAAGACGCACCCAATTGTGTTTTTTTACCATGCATCTTTCTGGTGACAAAGGCTCCCATGGCGCTGCCATAATCTCTAAACTTTAGCAAATATGTGTACAAAAATGTGCTGCCGTGCATCAAGCGTGCTGCTTCTACTAGCTAGGCTGTGTGTTCTAGTGCCGTTGTCAGCTAACAAAAACCACTGAGGTGGGTGGCAAAAAGAGTGGGGTTAACTCTCCGGTTCTCTGTCGTGCCTAGCGCGTTCCTCCAGTCACTGTTGCTCTCATGTTGACGCTGCTGAATGCGGTAAGCTACGAGTACGTGTTTTCTGTGAGCGTGTAACTGTCAACGTGAAGTCATTATTTCTCTGGATATGACGCGTCTCCCGGTTGCACTGGCACATGAACATGGGTTCTCAAAATGGGTTTCATGAGCGGCAGAATGTGTGCAACCTTTTCCCGCTTTACACCCTTCAGCTATTGGTTTATTTATATAGGCAAGTTCTCATTGCATTTTGCATTTAAAAATCCATTGCAAGTGAAATCCGCACATCAGGGTCTCCAGGTAGAGAGAAACACTTGGTTTCATGCGAAGCCACGGTGACAAAACAAGTGTTCAAACCATTGTAAACAATACAGTGGGCACCTTGGCGTTTTATTCGTGACTCATTACGCATCGGTAATCATTTGGCACAGTTTTTGTTAATGGCGATTTTCTACTGCTTCGTTTTGTAATCGAAACTCGCAAGAAATGTGAAGAGGTGTCGTGTCGCTGCATGCATGCCGGCCCTGGGCTACACGAGCTTTTCACTTATCAATGTCAGTGTTTTGGTCGGTGGCAGAGTGACTTAGTTTTTTTGCAATAAAACTTGCCTTTCTATGATCAGTGGTTTGTTTGCGTGGACAGGAATTTTTTCACCTGTGGTGCGCGAGCACTTTTGCGAGTCACGGAGCGGCGCGGGCAGCAATCGCAAGTCCATGTATTATTGGGAGTTCTTCATCGACGGCGAGGACCTATAAATATTGAAAAAATATAAAACCGGCCAACTTGTGCTATAATAATAGCGCGTTGTTGCTCATGTGGATTATCAGCATCACTCGCTCATCACTTAGTTCCATATGCACGTGCTTTACGAGATAGCCTATGCGGCGAGATTTCTTGGCTCTCACGCTGCACTTTTGGAGTTGGTCCTGCATGAAGTGTCCGCGAACGGCAATGCATCATGATTTTGTTTGTTAGAAGCTCTTGATGCTATCATGTCAGGCTTTTTTTAAGTGAACGAGCACTGTTAGGTCACAAAGATTCTTGTGCAATCACAATTTTTTTATTCATTTTTGAGTGTGATGTGCTTTTTATGTTTCCGCGGAACCTAACATTCAACAAAACCTTTTTTAGATATTATTTCAAGTGTTACGAGGGCTAGATAGGTGAAGCGTATGGTATGTAAAGAAGTAGTGCAGTTCATACCTAGCGATCATCTGTTCAAAAATTTCCTTCAAAATCTGTTTCAATATAATGAGTAATAAAGGCCAATTAAGATATGCAATCATGCCCCCACATTGCTAAACATGGATATTTTTAAGCTCCCTGGACAACTTAGTAAAGGCTGCCAACTGCTCCTAAATTGAAGTTTTGCTGCTCCAAAAGCTGCTTCCATTTTACTTTCGGCCGTCTCGCCCCAGTTTGAGTAAAGCGTTCACCTTAGGTATAAAAACTAAAGGTTTAATTCCTCCGGCAGTTCTGTCGTAAAGTAAAGTACGCTTCCATTCTCTTCAAAGAGACAATAAAGAGCAAAACGTTTTTTTCACATATTAGTAACTCTCCTTCACTATCCCAAAACACCTATCTTGCCACGACATGATGCTCGGCAATGGAGAAAATATGCAAAAAGAAAATTTGGGTGGAGATTCCACTGAGATTGCCTTGCCAAACACAGTGACGTACGAATTATTGATACCTGTCAATCTGTCAAATAATGAATTCAGGTAACTTTCAGTTAAGTTGTCATTTTAAGACTGGAATAAGGTGGTCTGGCGCATGCGCAATCATTTCTCCTTTCTTCTGTGCGTGATCTCCTTGCCCTCTTGACCGCATATATATTACCACCATCTGTGCGTTAAATTGGCTGTGTGTGCTCTGTCCCATCTCTCTGCTATATCTTGCTTCTGAAACGTTCCCTGTGCAATAGAAAATGTATTTCTCCCACGCAAAAAAAAACCAAAGAGTGCTGGCGGTACTGCTGCGTATTCAAGTGCAACAGTATGTAAAAAGAAGGACGTATAGAGGAAACTGAGAATGTAGAAAAAGGAGACAGCGTTGCATCCAAGCAGCCAGCCGAGCAAAATTCTGCCCTCGCTCCCCTTTCTAGTGCTGTCGGGCTCGTTTCTAAACCGGATGGCACGTGTCTGCAATAACTTTTCGATAGTGAAGACAGCCACCAGTGGAAGTCAGGGCCAAACAGTTGACTTTAAACGGTATTTTGCTGGAAATGAAACGATCATACTATGCAACAAATTGTATTGTAAACTTTTGTTTACCTGGCCCACAGAGCGTTTAGTAGTGAACTTCAAGACTAACAAAGTTTCCATGCATCCGTCCATTTTACCATCACCACCCAACACTATCTGATGCCTTTGCGTGTAGTGAACGAAAAGATAGGCAGGTAGTCTTTTTTTTTGTTATTGTAAACCACTGCGTGTAAAGGAAAGCTGCAATGCCCACAACACTTGTGCAGGGTCACGTTCATACGCCTCTGGGCTGTTATAGAAGATACTCTCGCGGTGAAAACTCAATGCCGAAGTGCCTCTGTTTAACTCAATTTCTGCAAAAGACAGAGTTCTTTTGCTTTTTTCGAGCCAGCCAATTCAGTAAGCGTTTTTCTCACTTGCTGCTGTGGCTTAGTAACATCGGAATTTATGCGTTGCTAGAGAAGTATCAGATAATGCGCTTGGCCTAGCGCACGGACGCTGGCGTCTTGAGCCTTCTCAAGGTGGTGTCTTCTCGGGTTAATGCCACCGGATGGCTGTGATGAGCCTGGATGGTGAGGTTATCACGCAACAAGAGTATGCGGACGAAGCAGGTTGGCGCCTTTTGAACAGAAGAGGACGAGCCAAAAAAGAAACCATAACGCATGAAGCCAAGGACCAAGAAACGCACTTCTCAAGCGATGACGCGGTCAGTAATAGGTGGAGGAAGGGACAGAGAGCAAGACAAATTGTGGCTGTGAGCAGGATGCCCCGTCAGTCGAAGGAAGATTACAAGATAATTGTGCGCCCACGTGACGGCTTCAAGGTCACTCACTACGGGATCAATCGTCTAGAATGCTGCATTGTCAACGCCGCTAAAAATCCTAGGAATGAATCGGAAGAAGACACGGTATGTGCCATTTATAAACAGAACGTTCTAGTGGTCAGCACACCATCAGAGGAGTGCGCCAAAATTACAGAACCATCACTCAACTGAAGATTGGGGACCAGAAATACGAAGCCAATGCGTACGAGGCCGCTCCGGAAGATACTCTAAAGGGGTGATCCGAGGAGTAACACAGGACGTCTCTCCAAGAGAGATCGTGGAAATGCTGGTAACGCCGAGAAATCCGATGGTCCTTATGGCCAAGAGGATCAGAAACACCACGAACGTCATCGTCCTGTTCAATGGGCATCGCGTTCCAAGTTATGTGAGCTACCGAAGAGCACTGATCAAGTGCTCACTATACTGCAAGAAAATAGACGTGTGCTTCCTGTGTGGACGCCTTGGTCACAGAGCTGACATCTGCCCGAGACCGAACAGCAGAATATGCTGTGGGTGTGGCACTGAGAACCCACCGCAGGACCACGAGTGCGAAGTGAAGTGCCAGCTGTGTGGTAAAGACCACCCGACAGCAGATCGCCATTGCAACGCCAGATTCAGGGTACCGTACCTAGTGAAACTACACCGCTGGGAACGAGCCCGACGAGAGGAAGAAGAAGCACTTTACTACGATATGGAAGCGAATGCACTTCACAGGCAAAGATGGGGCCATTCAGGTCAACGATCGGAACATCGGACGCGGGACGCATCCGGACCAGAAGCCTTCACGAAGCTTCAAGCACAAAAGAAAAACCGCTCTACGTTTAGTACAACCACATCTATGTCGAGATCCAGATCGAGGTCTAGATTGAGGTCTAGACCCACCACCGGCAATACCGGGTCTCCCTGACCACAGGAGGGAGGAGGATCCCAAAGCCCAAAAGGACCGAGCGGTGTCCTAGGCACCGCGGCACCCTTCCAGGTGAGCTGGGTTTATGTAGCTTCCGGGGCTCGCGTGGAGGCAGAGGCTGCACTTCAATGTAGGGTTAAGGCGCTAGACAACAAATTGGCGCAGATCAGGCAGAACAATGTTGCATTTATGAATGAGATTAGAAAACTCCAGGAAAAAAATGATTTTCTGAAAAACGCAGGGGTTACACGCAACAAGGAAACCTCAAAAGTTCTAACGGAAAAAAAGGGTGCAGCAATGAACGAAGAGGTAGCAGCCCTCACACCCCTTAAACGTAAACCAGAGAACGCTCCGAATAAAAGCGTGGTAAAGACACCCGAAGCGGTGGCGACGCCACAAGAAAGACACGAGGAATTCGCAAACGTCATAGAAGCCAAAATAGAACAAATTGAAAGAAAATTGCAAACTAAACTCGAACAACAAGAAGTTAGAATTGAGGCAAACAAAGAGGCCGAAATTGAGGAGCTAGGCAAGATAATATTGCAGAAAGTGCAGGAAATGGTGGCTCGCTTTGACGCCAAGCTAGCAATATGGGGATCGCAATCAAGTGGTGGGGGCCCGGTTAAGACGTCTTTCAAATCGTACGTTGGGACCTCAGTGCCCACCGAGGGATTATCGAGCCTGTAACGCCGCCATGGACAGGCAAAATAGCTACACGACTTGGCAACGGAATTGTCGAAGATATAATCGAAAACGATACATTTTGCATCAACATCTTAAAGACACCAGCACTCCTGATGTTATAATGGGGCAAGAAACGTGCAGGCTGGCTAAATTGTCGGGATATAAGTCAATCGGCAGTGCTGATGGGGAGACAAAGGTATTAGGAACGTTGGTTAAGCGAAATCACGCGGTGGTGCAACATGACACAGAAATCAAGGCAATAAATCACATTCTCCTCGGAGAGATACCCACGCAAAAAACAGAGGACAGTCTTTTTGTATTGAATATCTACAGCAGTCCTGAATGCAGAAAGCACTAATTCTGCACGCTGTTTCGAAAAACCCTCACTATAACGGGCAACCGGGCGCTAGTGATTGGAGGAGATTTCAACGCTCCACACGGTGCATGGGGATACAGGATCAAAACCCAGAAAGGCAGGAACTTGTGGTTGGACGCACAGGAGAAGGACCTGAAGCTCGTGACCAATTTATCCATTCCTACAAAAACAGGTACTAGCGTTTGCGCGGATACCACGCCAGATTTGACGTTCACCAAAAACATACTGGACACGCAATGAACCAATACGCAACATGACCTGGGAAGCGATGATTTTATACTTGAAATAACGGTGAGGTCAGGGCCGCGGAAGGCAAAAGGCAGACAACTTAAACTTGTCGATTGGGACAAGTTCCGGAACATCAGAGAGGAGCCCGATAAAATGACACAGAGTTTTGGGGAATGGACCCAAAAGTTAAAACGAGACGTGGATGCCACTACGCAAACGGTGCCACTTGAGGCGCAGTTAGAGTATGTAGACAATAAGCTTTTCCACATGTGGGAAGCTAAGGAAGGTTTACAACGTAGGTGGAAAAACCAATGGCACAACCGGAGGAACTGCTCGATTGAACAGGGATTTAGAGCAATACGCCCAGCAGCTGTGCAGACAACAGTGGGAGGAAATGTGCAATGACATGGACAACCAGATAGGAATAGCGAAAACGTGGACCATCCTAAGACATTTGTTAAACCCTGATGGAAACAAGTTGGCAGAAAGGCACAATATTAATCGTTTAATACAAAGATATCAAGGTACAGAGCAGGATTTCCTGAGTGAAATCAAGAAAACATACATCTCTCAAGCGCTTCCCGTTACACACCCTAATTACACAGGGCTGGCAAATGATGATTTAGACAACGAGAATGGTGAGGCAGAAGAGAAGGCCGTCTTGCAAAAACTCAATACTAGTTGAGCACCTGGACCAGATGGTATAGCTAGAAAAACGCTACGCAATTGGCATGACGAGTTCATAACTGAGTTAACTGAATTTATTAACAAATCATGGAAGGCAGGACAGATTCCGCAACAATGGAAGACGGCAAATATCCTGCTAATACCCAAGCCAGGCAAGCGACTGCAGATTGCGGACTTGAGACCCATATCTCTCACATCTTGCGTGGGGGAAACTCATGGAGCACGTGATTCTGGAGAGGATAACTACCTCTCTCGAGGACCAGGATGCGCTTCCACCCACGATGATAGCGTTCAGGAGGAACCTCTCAATGCAAGACGGAATGCTACAGTTTGTCACACAGGTCCCGTTAATTCGGGAGGCAATCGCCGGGCTAATTCCAAGGGTCGAAGTATCGGCCCCCCGAACCGCACCACGAAAGCGTGGACAATTTAGAAGGGGTCCTTTTTGGCGCGCCAGCGGACGCCGGCTGTGGTCCAAAGAACAAGTCAGAGGCGAGAGTTGATAAACAAACAAATTATATTCTCAATAATGGCAGATCGAAAACAATACACAAAAATGCACACTCCACAATAGTTGCATACAATATGTCACCAATCAAACCAATCAATCAACGTACTACACAATACAATCAGCCACACTTGAAACAACGGACACGGACAACAATACGCACTACAATGCAGTCGCATGCATTGAACAACCAAGACACCTAAAGACTAAAGAGATAGAAAACCTATTCAGTCCAAAGTTCTTGGAACCAAAGTCGAGATGATACTCTTCCGAGAATCACTCACTCAAAGTCCAGCGTTGTTGTCGTTCCGCAGCCCTCGAAGTTTCTCTTCCAGGAAACCTCCCGTCTTCAATTGGCCACTCTTCCAACTTCAACTTGTTCGCCGGAACACGTCGGCTTCACACACGCAGCTGTTGCCCCGCGTCTTCGCTCGATAGCGGTAAACACACACTCTTGCCGGTAGCTCGAGTCGTCACCCCTCAGGTGGAAATCCTCTTCACCTCCGGCCTCGTCCCTACGGACCAAAAACTTCGACGACTACACGGCGGACTTCCTACGCGCTCTGGCGTTAACTTCCGTCTCCTCCTGCTTTCTCATCTCGGCTGCTTGGTTAAATACCTTGCGCGCGGCATTCCAGACGCTTCTCGTCATTTTGTCGGCGCGATACACAGCGAAAGCTGGGAAGAGGGCGAGACGGTTGGAAAGCCCTCTCCGGCCGATGAGTCAACTCGGTATGACCACGCCCCTTTCGTTCTGAAAAAATCGAGTGCTTGCTCGGCCGCCGTTGTGAGGTGAGGAGGTTCGTCGTGAAGCCACGCTTCTGCGGGGAGAGCGCGCGACCGGGGAGCCTTGGCCGTTTGTTTTCTTTTTCTTTCTTTTTTTTTCTGTTTGACTTCGCGGCGTTTCTCCCGCCCGTTATCGCAAGAATTTGGCGTCGCGCCCTTTTTTAGCACTCGTTCTGTGACACTGCCCCCCACTTTAAGAATATTATCTCATAATATTCAAAACCACACAAACGAGCGCGAACAGTCACCACACACTCTTACAGACTGTAACACCATCCCTCGCTCATGACACTTCACCTTCACAATAGATCACTAAATACAATTGTACATTGTAATTCAATTACACAGCACATGAAATATACCACAGGCATATGAGTACAACACTCCACCACAAATTCCCAATATACAAATGGACAAAGTTCTCTCACTACAACAATGGTACAATACTATACATCACATCACAGCACAACACTTCGACACTTGTGACACAGGATACCACAACATTAACACAACATATGGCACTCAACACTGCCAAACACATTCTGCTTTGACTTCAGCACTTATCCTGTGTATTTCGAGCTGCGCATGCGTCCTTTCTTGTGGTGCTCACTCGATTTCTTCTTGTTTTTCTTTGTTCTTTTTCGGTGAGCCTTCTCCAACGACGGGGTCTGAGGCGGCGTCTTAGCCATCGTTGTCACTTCTGACACTGTTAACGGGTGATAACGCTCAACCGATCCTGTCACACGCTTGTTCACGTCCCGACATTTGGCCTGGCCTGGCCAACTCCGTCTTCTTTGCACTGTCAGTCGATTGAGGTCGTGCTGACGTAAGTCCAGTTGCCCGGCCCGTGAACTCCTTCAACACGATCATCTTATCATTCATAGTCCCTTGCACCGCGGCTTCACCTTGGGCTCGAGTGATACCCGTCACGGGGTGCTCCTCCACTGTATCTCGCGGCCGCTGGGTTGGCGAGGGCTCTATCTTCGGGTCTTCCCCCAAACGTTCTGGATCATTCGGCCCTCGCGCCCCGTCGATGTTTCCGATGACAAGGTCATACAGGGGGGTCGTCATGCATAAAGCAGTAACCTTCCCGCTGAAGTACGGGGTTTCAACCTCAATCTCTGCTTCGGGAAGCATCCGAACCGTACGGTCAATTAGACAAACCGGTTTCGTTCTGCCTGTCAACTCACTTTCCCGTACCAAATTTCTCCGCACGATAACAGTGGAACTGCCGGTATCTCTTAACACCGTAATCTTTTGCCCGCAACTTTTCCAGGCAGCGTTGGCATTCCTTTCGTATTACCGGTTGGCTGTTTGACATTACAGCACCCACAATAGGAATTTTCTCCCCATTTTTCAATTCTACGAATCCGTTGGTGACGGCATTATTATCGGATTTCGGTGCTGCTTGCACACAGGATACCTGGTGAGTTTGACTCACTCCATTCCGACATGCATCTGCTTTGTGCCCAGTCTGACCACACTTAAAACATTTCACTACCATAGGGCTCGTAAAGATCGTTCGACAGTTTTTAGCGCGATGACCCACTCGGTTGCACAGAAAACATTGCGGAATGTTCTCTGGTGCACGCTTCTTTTCTTCGGGAGCCAATTTCTTCGAATCATCGGGACAATCCTTCTTGACCTTGGCCAAATTAGTGCCACCTTGCGCTTCCAAGAATTGATCAGCCAATTCCAGCATGTCTTCAAATGAGTCAGCCTTCCTCTCTTTTAAGTACAGTGACAGGCCTGGGTGGCAACTAGTAAGGAATTGTTCTCTAAATAGCAGCTCTCTAAGCTCACGTACTCCTGCGCTGTCCCTGAAAGTTCAATCCATCTGTCGAAATAATGGCAAAGTCGGGCGGCATACTGCGTAGCCGTCTCCCCATGAGCTGGCTTTCCTGTCCTAAATCTGTCCCGGAATCCTTTCACGGTAAATCTAAATCGCTTCAGCAAAGCAGCTTTCACCTTTGCATAGTTGGCTGCATCGGTCGGCGTCAGCCTACCGTCACACTGAGCGCTTCAACCACTCAAAGCAGTTGCCCATTGATGTTCCGGCCAATTCTGGCTCTTCGCAATCGTCTGAAATCGTGAAGGTTCGCGTCAAGGTCGTCCTTTCCTTTCATCAAACGCTACGAGCAGCTTGCTTGGGTTCAAGCGGAAGCCATGATCTTCCCGTTCGCTGCTTTCAACTCTAGGTTGGACGGGAGTTTCACTTCGCTGTTGCAAACGGAGCCGCTCGAGTTCCATCTCGTGCTGCCCGCTGCCGTTCCCTTTCAGCCATCTCCGCTTCTCTTCTCTTCTTTCGCCCTCTCAGCTGCCAGTCTTTCTCTCTCCATCTCCAACTTCAATTGTTGCTCTCTTTCTTCCTTCAGCTGTCGCTCCTTCGCTTCTCTTTCTTCTCTCGCCCTTTCGGCTGCCAACTTCTCTCTCCAACTCCAACTTGAATTGTTGCTCTCTTTCTTCCTTCGCCCTTTCAGCGGCCAGCCTTTCTCTCTCCAATTCAGCTGCTTTTTCTTCCTTGGCTCTCTCAGCTGCCAACCTCTCTCTTTCCAACTCAGCTGCTTTTTCTTCCTTGGCTCTCTCAGCTGCCAACCTGTCTCTTTCCACCGCCTCTTTCTCCTTCTGGCTTACCCACTTCTGTAGTTTGGCGCCAGAAAGCCCCATCTTCTCACCAGAGCGACTAACTTTTCGAGATCCATTGTGTCTCGCCACTCGCAATAAAACGTTGCCGCGTGCAAAAAGTATCTGCCTAAATCATCTATCGGAACACTCCCCTGCACTCGTTAACGAGAACACTGAACAACACACAAAATCGTTCCGATAGCACTATCAACAACTCGAGGCTCTTTCTCGCTACTTTGGACACACTGTGCACCAAAAGGTCCTGTTTCGCGGACGCCAGATTAATTGTCACACAGGTCCCGTTAATTCGGGAGGCAATCGCCGGCTAACTCCAAGGGTCGAAGTATCGGCCCCCCGAACCGCACCACGAAAGCGTGGACAATTTAGAAGTGGTCCTTTTTGGCGCGCCAGCGGACGCCAGCTGTGGTCCAAAGAAAAGTCAGAGCCGAGAGTTGATAAACAACAAATTATTCTCAATAATGGCAGATCGAAAACAATACACAAAAATGCACACTCCACAATAGTTGCATACAATATGTCACCAATCAAACCAATCAATCAACGTACTACACAATACAATCAGCCACACTTGAAACAACGGACACGGACAACAATACGCACTACAATGCAGTCGCATGCATTGAACAACCAAGACACTTAAAGACTAAAGAGATAGAAAACCTATTCAGTCAAAAGTTCTTGGAACCAAAGTCGAGATGATACTCTTCCGAGAATCACCTCACTCAAAGTCCAGCGTTGTTGTCGGTCCGCAGCCCTCGAAGTTTCTCTTCCAGGAAACCTCCCGTCTTCAATTGGCCACTCTTCCAACTTCAACTTCTTCGCCGGAACACGTCGCTTCACACACGCAGCTGTTGCCCCGCGTCTTCGCTCGATAGCGGTAAACACACACTCTTGCCGGTAGCTCGAGTCGTCACCCCTCAGGTGGAAATCCTCTTCACCTCCGGCCTCGTCCCTACGGACTAAAACTTCGCCGACTACACGGCGGAATCCCTACGCGCTCTGGCGTTAACTTCCGTCTCCTCCTGCTTTCTCATCTCGGCTGCTCGGTTAAATACCTTGCGCGCGCATTCCAGACGCTTCTCGTCATTTGTCGGCGCGATACACAGCGAAAGCTGGGAAGAGGGCGAGACGGTTGGAAAGCCCTCTCCGGCCGATGAGTCAACTCGGTATGACCACGCCCCTTTCGTTCTGGAAAAATCGAGTGCTTGCTCGGCCGCCGTTGTGAGGTGAGGAGGTTCGTCGTGAAGCCACGCTTCTGCGGGGAGAGCGCGCGCCCGGGGAGCCTTGGCCGTTTGTTTTCTTTTCTTTCTTTTTTTTTCTTTGACTTCGCGGCGTTTCTCCCGCCCGTTATCGCAAGAATTTGGCGTCGCGCCCTTTTTTAGCGCTCGTTCTGTGACACTGCCCCCCACTTTAAGAATATTATCTCATAATATTCAAAACCACACAAACGAGCGCGAACAGTCACCACACACTCTTACAGACTGTAACACCATCCCTCGCTCATGACACTTCACCTTCACAATAGATCACTAAATACAATTGTACATTGTAATTCAATTACACAGCACATGAAATATACCACAGGCATATGAGTACAACACTCCACCACAAATTCCCAATATACAAATGGACAAAGTTCTCCTCACTACAACAAGGGTACATACTATACATCACATCACAGCACAACACTTCGACACTTGTGACACAGGATACCACAACATTAACACAACATATGGCACTCAACACTGCCAAACCATTCTGCTTTGACTTCAGCACTTATCCTGTGTATTTCGAGCTGCGCATGCGTCCTTTCTTGTGGTGCTCACTCGATTTCTTCTTGTTTTTCTTTGTTCTTTTTCGGTGAGCCTTCCTCCAACGACGGGGTCTGAGGCGGCGTCTTAGGCCATCGTTGTCACTTCTGACACTGTTAACGGGTGATAACGCTCAACCGATCCTGTCACAACGCTTGTTCACGTCCCGACATTTGGCCTGGCTGGCCAACTCCGTCTTCTTTGCACTGTCAGTCGATTGAGGTCGTGCTGAAGTAAGTCCAGTTGCCCCGGCCCGTGAACTCCTTCAACACGATCATCTTATCATTCATAGTCCCTTGCACCGCGGCTTCAACCTTGGGCCTCGAGTGATACCCGTCACGGGGTGCTCCTCCCACTGTATCTCGCGGCCGCTGGGTTGGCGAGGGCTCTATCTTCGGGTCTTCCCCCAAACGTTCTGGATCATTCGGCCCTCGCGCCCCGTCGATGTTTCCGATGACAAGGTCATACAGGGGGGGTCGTCATGCATAAAGCAGTAGCCTTCCCGCTGAAGTACGGGGTTTCAACCTCAATCTCTGCTTCGGGAAGCATCCGAACCGTACGGTCAATTAGACAAAACCGGTTTCGTTCTGCCTGTCAACACACTTTCCCGTACCAATTTCTCCGCACGATAACAGTGGAACTGCGGTATCTCTTAACACCGTAATCTTTTTGCCCGCCAACCTTTTCCAGGCAGCGTGGCATTCCTTTCGTATTACCGGTTGGCTGTTTTGACATTACAGCACCCACAATAGGAATTTTCTCCCCATTTTTCAATTCTACGAATCCGTTGGGACGGGCTTTATTATCGGATTTCGGTGCTGCTTGGCACACAGGATACCTGGTGAGTTTGGACCTCACTCCATTCCGACATGCATCTGCTTTGTGCCCAGTCTGACCACACTTAAAACATTTCACTACCATAGGGCTCGTAAAGATCGTTCGACAGTTTTTCGCGCGATGACCCACTCGGTTGCACAGAAAACATTGCAGAATGTTCTCTGGTGCACGCTTCTTTCTTCGGGAGCCAAGTTCTTCGAATCATCGGGACAATCCTTCTTGACCTTGGCCAAATTAGTGCACCTTGCGCTTCCAGAATTGATCAGCCAATCCCCAGCATGTCTTCAAATGAGTCAGCCTTCCTCTCTTTCAAGTACAGTGACAGGCCTGGGTGGCAACTAGTAAGAAATTGTCTTAAATAGCAGCTCTCTAAGCTCATCGTACTCCTGCGCTGTCCCTGAAAGTTCAATCCATCTGTCGAAATAATGGCAAAGTCGGGCGGCATACTGCGTAGCCGTCTCCCCATCAGCTGGCTTTCCTGTCCTAAATCTGTCCCGGAATCCTTTCACGGTAAATCTAAATCGCTTCAGCAAGCAGCTTTTCCACCTTGCATAGTTGGCTGCATCGGTCGGCGTCAGCCTACCGTACACACTGAGCGCTTCACCACTCAAGCAAGTACTCAAAGCAGTTGCCCATTGATGTTCCGGCCAATTCTGGCTCTTCTCAATCGTCTGAAGATCGGTGAATGTACGCGTCAAGGTCGTCCTTCCTTTCATCAAACCGCTACGAGCAGCTTGCTTGGGTTCAAGCGGAAGCCATGATCTTCCCGTTCGCTGCTTTCAACTCTAGGTTGGACGGGAGTTTCACTTCGCTGTTGCAAACGGAGCCGCTCGAGTTCCATCTCGTGCTGCCGCTGCCGGTTCCCTTTCAGCCATCTCCGCTTCTCTTTCTTCTTTCGCCCTCTCAGCTGCCAGTCTTTCTCTCTCCATCTCCAACTTCAATTGTTGCTCTCTTTCTTCCTTCAGCTGTCGCTCCTTCGCTTCTCTTTCTTCTCTCGCCCCTTTCGGCTGCCAACTTCTCTCTCTCCACTCCAACTTCAATTGTTGCTCTCTTTCTTCCTTCGCCCTTTCAGCGCCAGCCTTTCTCTCTCCAATTCAGCTGCTTTTTCTCTCCTTGGCTCTCTCAGCTGCCAGACCTGTCTCTTTCCACCGCCTCTTTCTCCTTCTGGCTTACCCACTTCTGTAGTTTGGGCGCCAGAAAGCCCCATCTTCTCACCAAGAGCGACTAACTTTTCGAGATCCATTGTGTCTCGCCACTCGCAAATAAAACGTGCCGCGTGCAAAAAGTATCTGCCTAAATCAGTCTATCGGAACACTCCCCCTGCACTCGTTAACGAGAACACTGAACAACACACAAAATCGTTCCGATAGCACTATCACAACTCGAGGCTCTTTCATCGCTACTTTGGACACACTGTGCACAAAAAGGTCCTGTTTTCGCGGACGCCAGATTAATTGTCACACAGGTCCCGTTAATTCGGGAGGCAATCGTCGGGCTAACTCCAAGGGTCGAAGTATCGGCCCCCCGAACCGCACCACGAAAGCGTGGACAATTTAGAAGTGGTCCTTTTTGGCGCGCCAGCGGACGCCGGCTGTGGTCCAAGAAAAAGTCAGAGCCGAGAGTTGATAAACAAACAAATTATATTCTCAATAATGGCAGATCGAAAACAATACACAAAAATGCACACTCCACAATAGTTGCATACAATATGTCACCAATCAAACCAATCAATCAACGTACTACACAATACAATCAGCCCACTTGAAACACGGACACGGACAACAATACGCACTACAATGCAGTCGCATGCATTGAACAACCAAGACACTTAAAGACTAAAGAGATAGAAAACCTATTCAGTCAAAGTTCTTGGAACCAAAGTCGAGATGATACTCTTCCGAGAATCACTCACTCAAAGTCCAGCGTTGTTGTCGTTCCGCAGCCCTCGAAGTTTCTCTTCCAGGAAACCTCCCGTCTTCAATTGGCCACTCTTCCAACTTCAACTTCTTCGCCGGAACACGTCGGCTTCACACACGCAGCTGTTGCCCCGCGTCTTCGCTCGATAGCGGTAAACACACCTCTTGCCGTAGCTCGAGTCGTCACCCCTCAGGTGGAAATCCTCTTCACCTCCGGCCTCGTCCCTACGGACTAAAAACTTCGCCGACTACACGGCGGAATCCCTACGCGCTCTGGCGTTAACTTCCGTCTCCTCCTGCTTTCTCATCTCGGCTGCTCGGTTAAATACCTTACGCGCGGCATTCCAGACGCTTCTCGTCATTTCGTCGGCGCGATACACAGCGAAAGCTGGGAAAGGGCGAGACGTTGGAATGCCCTCTCCGGCCGATGAGTCAACTCGGTATGACCACGCCCCTTTCGTTCTGGAAAATCGAGTGCTTGCTCGCGGCCGCCGTTCTGAGGTGAGGATGTTCGTCGTGAAGCCACGCTTCTGCGGAGAGAGCGCGCGCCCGGGGGCCTTGGCCGTTTGTTTTCTTTTTCTTTCCTTTTTTTTCTTTTGACTTCGCGGCGTTTCTCCCCCCGTTATCGCAAGAATTTGGCATCGCGCCCTTTTTTAGCGCTCGTTCTGTGACACAGTTATAACTTCAGATTTTAGATAATCCGGGAAACGCGACATAGGCCATTCTAGGGTTAGACCTCAAGAAGGCCTATATTTGTAACCCATGCAATGGTGCTAAAAAGGCTAAACAATCTAGATCTGGGTCAACGGACGTACAAATACGTGCGTGATTTCCTGACGGGAAGGAAGGCAAAGATCACAATTGGGGACCTATTTTCGGAGGAAATTGAGATGGGCATGCAGGTACGCCGCAAAGCTCGGTATTATCACCTATGTTATTCATTTGGCTCTAACTGAACTGCCAACCGAACTCCAAGCAATCGAAGGACTGAATCATACAATATATGCAGACGACATCACCCTAAGGGTGAGAAGTGATAGTGGTGTGAAAGAGGAAACGCTTCAAACAGCAGTAAAAACGGTCGAGTGGTATCTGGAAGGTACTGGGCTAGCCTGCTCTGCGGAAAAATCGGAGCTGTTGCTCTACAGACCTACTCGTGGAGGTCGCAAACCAGGCAACGGCCTGCAAGATCTTGCTCATAGAGAAAAACTAAGTTAAGAACAGCTGATGGAAAAACCATACCCATAGTCGACAGAATCAGGGCATTGGGTCTGCTCATAGAAGCCAGGGCAACAATGGAGAATCCTCAGGCTACTGGATGCAACTGTAGCCCATATAATGAGACTGATAAATAGGAAAGCAACTAAGCACAGTGGCATGAGGAGGAAAACACAATAAGATTGATACAGGCATTCGCGATAAGCAGAATAGTATACGTAGCACCGTACTTAAAATGGCAAGTCGCGGAAAAGATCAAGTTAGACTTCTCATTCGAAAAATATTCAAACTAGATAAAGGGCTATGGATTAGCACAAGCACCGACAAACTGTTACAGCTAGGCCTACACAATACCATAGATGAGCTTATGGAGGCGCAGCGTACGGCGCAATAGAACGTCTCTATAAGACACGAGCAGGAAGACATATTGCCGCATTCGACCTGCAGAGGATGGCTCGCGCAGCCAGAGAGGAAAACGAAGCTCTTACCCGGTACTCTTTACGAGCGTCTTTCATTTTAAATAAAGTGAGCTTTCTATATCGTACTCTTGCTGTGTATCCATCGTGACACTGGTGGAGGAGCTGGGTACATGTAGAGGACACCTTCCAACAGCCCGGGATCTACTCCACAAAGACTTCAACTCGTTGAAACCCCGGTTCACCACGCCAGCCGCCGCCTGTTAGGCCTGAGCCCAGAGTTCGGTCTTTGGACGGAAAACATGACTGCGCCGGGAAGCAGTTGCCCCACCATGAAGAGCCCAAGCACGACACAGGCAACTGTTTTCACCCCTAAAACTCCTGTGGACTTCCATGGCAACACATATGAGACGCAGATGACTAGCTTGAGGAGTTCAAACACACAGCGCGACGTTAACGGGTGGAACGCCGCCAGAAGTTGGGGTACGTGTTTCCCTCTTCAAGACGGCGCTCACATGGTTCACGAATCACGTGTGGTCAACGTGACGGGTTCCGGTGGAAGTTCCTGGACACCTTTGGAAACACCGAAAGGCGGGAGCATGCGCAACGACTCCTCGAATCACGAATTCAAAGCCCAACGAGTCTGTTGCTATGTTTGTTGAGGACATGGCTCGTCTTTCATCGAGCCGATCCGGATATGTTCGAGACCAGAAGATGAGCCACCTCATCCATGGTGTTAAAGAGCAGCTGTTTGCTGGTCTCGTACGGAACCCACCTTCAAGCATCGACAAATTTTTGAAGGAGGCGACCGCCATCGAAGCGCACTACAGTTAAGGTACCGCTGGTACGACTGTCGAAACAACAGCGGAAAATTAGCGCAACCGCCGTGACACTGTGACACCAGACGAGCGTTCTTGCGTGACGTGATACGCGAAATTGTGCAAGTTGAGGTGACTCACTGTGCGTGCGCGCCAGAGAGGCACCGCCGCGTGTTGACGCCGTTGAGTTGTTCGCGTCAAGTGGGCTCGCGGGCTGGCCTTGACACAGATTGCCTTTTTCAGAGGCATGGACGTTCGCTGTGGACTCACAGGCATGACACTGCGCGATTGCGTCGGTCACAGAAGTTGTTCGCCAAGAAATAAGGCAAGCGCTTTCACTTCCCGAGCCGAACAGTCAAATAGCTAGGCCAACTTATGCAGATATTCTCCGTCAACAGCCTAGATCTAACGTGCCGCCACCTCAGCAGTACCACCAGCAACAGCCGCCGACAGTGCCTTGGTACTATCAGGAAAACGTCGACGTCGATGCGACCCCCACTCCGCAAAATCGACATATGGCGTACCCCTGACTACAGGCCCCTGTGCTTCCATTGTGGGGAAGCACGCCACATCGTGCGGTATTGTCTTCATCGCGTTGCCGGGTATCAAGGATTTCCGTCCACTACCCCTCGGCACTATTTCGACGGAAGACGCAACGTTCAAATGAGCACGACGATCCCGCGGGACGTTTCTCCTGGGTTGCGGTCACGCTCGCCCTCCCCAGGTCATTCTCCCCAACTTAATAGAGGTAGCATCACGGACATGGCGAGGGGAAGATCTCCCAGTTCACGCCGGGGAAACTGAAAGCAGCGACCTTAGGAGGAAGGTTGCGAATTGCCGAAAATTTGGAAATCCCCCATCAACGCCGCACGAAGCGCCGCACATTTTGAATGAACCAACGAAAGACGAGATTGTCACCACCGACATTACACTTTCAATTGTCGGTCACGACATGACCGCACTGGTCGACATTGGTGGGGAGTTTTCAATAGTAAGTGCGAATCTGTCCGACAAACTTAAGAAGGTAAAAATGGAATGGAAGGGGCCACAAATAGAGGAGCCAGAGGCCAGCTGCTGACGCCCATCGGAAAGTGCACCGCATGAATCAAGATCGGGGATTCATTATTCGTGGCAACCTTCGTTATTCTTTCTGAGAGTTGTAAACAGGCCATTTTGGGTATGGATTTCTTGCGGGAGTACGGTGCCATCATAAATATACCGGACGGTGTACTGACCCTCTCAGCGGACCATAGCGCAGCGCTGCAGCGCAAGCCCATGCGCGTGATTGACGACGTGACCATGCCGCCATTGTCATGCCGCCTCGTTTTGTTACGTGTAACACGCAGCATACTGGAGAAGGTATCGCGGAACAAATATCGACGCTTTTACTCTCTCGAGGAATCGCTATTGCCAGAAGTCTTGTCAGTGTAGTGTCTGTGCAAGCAGAGGTCCTGTTGACAAACTTCAGCAACGAGCGTCGACACATTACAGAGGGTATCACAGTTGCATACTTGGAAGAAATTGTAGAATTTCGCGAGTGCTTCGTAGTACAACAGGCAGAGACGCCGGCCGCTTCAACACCACTGTGGGTCGACGTGAGCACAGATTTATCGCCAGCGCAGAGGCAGAGTCTTCTAGATATTCTCGGCCAGTTTGAAGATTACTTTTCGTTCACCTCAAAGGTAAATCGAACGCCCCTGACAAAGCACCGAATTATAACGGAAGAGACGGCAAGACCAATTCGACAAAACCCATACCGCGTGGCACCAAAAAAACGCGAAGCAATCCAAGAACAAGTGCAGAAAATGGTCAATGATGACATCATTCAGCCGTCAAAAAGTCCTTAGGCATCACCGGTAGTGCTAGTTAAGAAGAAAGACCGCAGCTTACGCTTCTGTGTGGACTACCGCAAGCTGAACCGCGTGACAAAGAAAGACGTACACCCACTACCACGTATTAACGATTTACTTGACAGGCTGAGGCATGCACGCTTCTTCTCGTCGATGGACCTGAAAAGTGGTTATTGGCAAATCGAGGTCGATGAGCGGGACACAGAGAAGACTGCTTTTGTTACGCCTGACGGGCATTACGAGTTTAAAACTTGCCCTTCGGATTGCGCTCAGCCCCAGCAACATTTCAGAGACTGATGGATACCGTCCTACCAGGCCTTAAGTGGCAGACGTGTCTGGTATACCGCGACGACGTCATTGTTTTCTCACCAACATTCGAGGAACATCTAAGACGGCTGCTATTGGTATTTCGAGCAATATGGTCCGCTGTCTTAACGCTGAAACATGAGAAATGTCAATTCGGTTTCAAGGAACTCCGATTCTTAGGACATGTGGTGAGCCATGAAGGTGTTCGTCCGGACCCTGACAAGATCGACGCCTTCCGAAAATTTCCGGTGCCAACCGAAAAGAAGGCTGTAAGACGTTTTCTTGGCCTTTGCGCCTACTACCGCACGTTTATCGCCAATTTCTCGCGCATAGCGTCGCTCTTAACACGCATAACGAGAGATGATGTTCCATTTTTATGGAGCGAAGAGGAGCAAGCAGCATTTGACGGTCTACGACAGCGCCTGCAGACGCCACCTGTGCTTGCTCACTTTGACGAGGACGCTCCAACCATGATCCACACTGATGCCAGCAACGTAGGTTTAGGCGCTGTACTCGTCCAGAGGCAAGCCTCAGCCGAGAGAGTGATTGCATATGCAAGTAGGACGCTTTCCCGTGCCGAGTCCCATTATTCCCCAACAGAAAAGGTATGTCTTGCTGTAGTATTGGCAGTTCTGAAGTTTCGCCCATACCTCTACGGCCGTCCTTTCCACGTAGTCAGCGACCACCACTCCCTTTGCTGGCTTACAAACTTGAAGGACCCATCC
>NW_023608461.1:0-29209 GCF_013339725.1 Rhipicephalus microplus | reverse complement strand
GACGTGTCTGGTATACCGCGACGACGTCATTGTTTTCTCACCAACATTCGAGGAACATCTAAGACGGCTGCTATTGGTATTTCGAGCAATATGGTCCGCTGTCTTAACGCTGAAACATGAGAAATGTCAATTCGGTTTCAAGGAACTCCGATTCTTAGGACATGTGGTGAGCCATGAAGGTGTTCGTCCGGACCCTGACAAGATCGACGCCTTCCGAAAATTTCCGGTGCCAACCGAAAAGAAGGCTGTAAGACGTTTTCTTGGCCTTTGCGCCTACTACCGCACGTTTATCGCCAATTTCTCGCGCATAGCGTCGCTCTTAACACGCATAACGAGAGATGATGTTCCATTTTTATGGAGCGAAGAGGAGCAAGCAGCATTTGACGGTCTACGACAGCGCCTGCAGACGCCACCTGTGCTTGCTCACTTTGACGAGGACGCTCCAACCATGATCCACACTGATGCCAGCAACGTAGGTTTAGGCGCTGTACTCGTCCAGAGGCAAGCCTCAGCCGAGAGAGTGATTGCATATGCAAGTAGGACGCTTTCCCGTGCCGAGTCCCATTATTCCCCAACAGAAAAGGTATGTCTTGCTGTAGTATTGGCAGTTCTGAAGTTTCGCCCATACCTCTACGGCCGTCCTTTCCACGTAGTCAGCGACCACCACTCCCTTTGCTGGCTTACAAACTTGAAGGACCCATCCGGTCGGCTAGCGCGAACGTAGTGATGTTTGTCGTGGTACATAGATGTGCCGAAATGTATGTGTCCTTATTATTGGAATGTGATGAGAACATTGTTTTCTGTTCATAGTGTTAATAAACTTTTTCTAAACAGCAACTCTGATTTTCATGTCGTGGCCCTCGGAACGGCTTTCAACTCTCCCATAGTTCCTAAGTACCAAGTACTCTGAATTATTAACTACTTTGTCTAAACACATGCATTGTGTCATACGCCAAACATGTATCTTTTGTCAACAGGGCCTCATTAAGTGGGAGGCTCACGGGACGGCTTCATGCTCTCCCATAGCAGAGCACCTAGTGCTCTAAACTGTTGCCCACTTTTTCTAAACACACGAAGCAGCCGAAATCGTTAAACACATTTTATAAACACACTGATGCCCTTGTTCCGCACGGTAGTGCCGGGACAGCTATGCAGTTCTACCATGGTGGGGTGCGTACAGTCACCATCATCAGCCTGACTAAATTCACTGCTGGCCAAAGGCCTCTCCCATTTTCCACCTGTGCTTTTTGCTGCCACTTTATACACGCAAGCTTTCTAATCTTACCTGGTTACCTGACTTCCTGTCTACCCCTCATCCGCTGACCTTTTCTTAGAATCCAGTCTGTGATCCTTAATGGCCAGTGGTCCCCTTGCGTTCACGCTACATGCGCGACCCATGACAATTTATTCTTCTTGATTTCGACTATGATGTCCTCAACACCCGTTTGTTCCCTGACACACTGTGCTCTCTTCTTGTCCCTAAGGGTTACACCTATAATTTTCCTTTCCATTGCTCACTGCGTCGTCCTCAACGTAAGTTGAACCCTCTTTGTAATCCTCCGGGTTTCTCGTCCATAGGTAAGTGCCGGTAAGATGCAGCTGTTATATACCTTCCTCTTGAGGAATAGTGGATATCAACCATTCATGATTTGAGAATGCTTGCCGAATGTGTCTCACTCCATTCTTATACTTCTAGTCACTTCAGTCTCATGGTTCGGCTCCGCGGTTACTACCTGTCCTAAGTTGACGTACTATTTTACAACTTCAAGTGCACTGTTAATTATCTCGAAGCGCTGTTCTCTTCCTGGGTTGTTGCATTACTTTCGTTTCCTGCAGATTATATTTAAGTTCTACCTCTCCGGTCAACTCGTCTAATTCAGCAATCATGAATTGCAGTTTGTCCCCTGAGTTACTCAGCAATGCAATGTCATAGGCGAAGCGCAGGTTACTAAAGTACTCTCTCTTAACGCGTATCCCTAACTCTTCCCATTCGAGGCCCATGAAAGCCTCCTGTAAGCTCGCGGTAAATAGCATTAAGGAGATCATATCCCCTTGTCTTACACCCTTAATTTTTATTTGTATTCTGTCGCTTCATTTATGGGGCACTATGGTCTGCTGTTGATTTCTTCCAGGATGTTTATATATGTTTCGTCGACGCCCTGATTCCACAGTGTCTGCCCGGAAGCTGATATCACTATTGAGTGCATACAGTACACTACCCTAAGTCATTCACAATTTGATCCAAACGTCCCACTATCCGTCAGCTCGCGCATCGCGTGTAGGAATATCTCCGAACAAGCTAATAACGTGGTTTCCTTCAGTCGCACGCTCAGGATTGACGTAACGTAGGTGGCGGTTCGTCGCTTCACACGCCGTTTACGGACATAACCATCCGGTTTTCACTCGTTCTTCGTGCTGGTCGTCGTTAGTGCCAGACTAAACCACGTTGCATCTGACAAGGTATGTCATGCGGGGCAACTCAAGTTAGCAGCAACAATATAATCACTTTACTGACAGTTCAGGCCTTTCATTGTGCGACGCCTGAGTCCGTAGCTGGGGAAACGGCTTGCTTGTACCACGTTCGCATGGTGCGGGCTCGCATGGGCATAGTCTGAATGAATATTTGATTACACAGCGCTTCAGGCTGTCCTACTTCGACTGTATGCGCTGCACGAATGAAGTGAACTTCATGAAAGCTCTCGATGGAAGCTTGATGGGAGCTTCTATTGTTGGAAAAGAAAAAGAAGAATGAGACATTTTTTTTTTTGGCACTGCATAGAAGTTTTGAAGTTGGAATGCTCTATAAACGCAATGCACTAATAGTAATCATACGTACCCGCCCCATTTCTTGGCCGCATGTTCAGCCACCCGATTCACTTTACGTTGTGCAGGCACTTTCAATATCTATCTATCTATCTATCTATCTATCTATCTATCTATCTATCTATCTATCTATCTATCTATCTATCTATCTATCTATCTATCTATCTATCTATCTATCTATCTATCTATCTATCTATCTATCTATCTATCTATCTATCTATCTATCTATCTATCTATCTATCTATCTATCTATCTATCTATCTATCTATCTATCTATCTATCTATCTATCCGCCTCCGTCTGGGAACTCCCGTATGCGAAATATATGCAGCTTAACTTGGGGTAAACCAAGATTTCTATGGTAGGGTAAGACGGTTTCACGAACATCACATTCGTCCGACTCGCTGGTCGTCACATGGATAATGTCACAATCTCGTCAAGTACGTCGTCAAACCCTTTCCGAAAGACATGTGGCACATACCCGCGGGCGGGTATTGGCCACAGTTATGGGGTGTGTGCCACAAGTGCTTGGCAGTTTTTATAGAGAAGAACGACGAGACAATACATTGGTAATTCAAGAGAGAGAGAGAGAGAGAGAGAGAGAGAGAGAGCGTTAATAAAAACCCACATTGCCAACTTTGACCTGACGAATGCAAAGAATATATGTTACAGACCCAGCCGGAAACGAATCCAAGCATTGTGCGTGGCAACCACGCCCCATTCACAAATGTCATCAAATAGACCTTAATGTTCGTGAAATGCCTATTGTGGTTGCAGTGAGGCTATCCAATTTTATAAACAGTACATTGTACTCCTATGACGCAGCCGTCACGTCGGGTCAATGTCAATTGTAATTAGGTGTCATCCGTTGAAGTTGACTTGAGCAGCAGTGTCCAGGACTACCATCGTCGCGAGCACCAGCGCTTCACATCTGCTTACCGCTTTTGGTGTTGCATATCTGCTTACCATGTTGCTGTTGGCATCTTTACGCACCTGTTAACAACTGTTTATATAAAACATACGCGGCTGTTTAACGTATGCCTGGGTGCGCATCTGTACACATATTTAGCGCGGCCCTTCGTAACGTTTCGCCAAATACAAAAATTATGAGACGTCACCCCCCGTCCGCGCGTCTCGCATAGCATAGATTCCTTAGGTATACGAGGGATCTGCTGATTTTTTTTTTTTGAAACATGAACACGCGATTGTCGACAGCCCTGTCGAGGAGCGGTGTTTAATGAAGCACAGCGGCGAAACAAAAGAGGATATGTACATGTCTGCAATGAAACACTTCTCGACAGCTGTCTTCTGCTAGGCTGTTCCGAGAACCGGACACCAGCGTGCCCGGAAAATGCGTTTACAAGCTCTGGAGTCGATGCTTGCGCGTTCAGGTGAAAAAAAAAAAGGGGTTGGCTGCCTATGCTTGTTCGAGATGTGTCGCGCTTCGGCCCCCATGGCATGGCTCCAGTTTTTATGTAACGCATTAACACCAGTGACATATATGCTGTGCCTTTACGCACAAAATGAGGGTCCTACTTAGTGATCCGTGTTTTCTCGGATAGAGTAGTATATCCAAAAGCGGAGTTTGAATTTCGGTCGTTGGCGTGCGAGTTTCAGTACGATTTGTGGGCACCGCCTTCCAAAAGTGGGCATTCTTTACTTTTCGCCTACGCATTTGCGCAAGTGAAGTGCTGCGCTGGTGAGCATGTAGAAGAAAGACCGATGCCTGTCATGGAGGAATTAAAGAAAAGAAAAGAAAGCTAAAGAAAATCAGTTGGTCAGGCATGTACACGCCTGACCAACAGGCATGTATGTACATTCCAGGCATGCACACGCATGTACACGCATGTACACGCCTGGCCTCATTTTTTCCAGTTGGGCAAGGTAGAATGGCTCTACGCATGCACTTTCCTGACAAAGTGTTCTTCAAGGCATCCTAGTGCGACAACTATATTATTCGAGAATTTCCGAATAGGCACCCCAAAAGTTCGGGATCCCAAAGCCTCAGTTTGCGCACTCTAACATTAATTCAAGCCGGAGGTGAGCGTTTTCGAATGGGGCTTTGCTCTTGCCATTTGCGTTTTGTGGCCACTACGGCGTCAAAGAGAAGTTACTACAAAAATAGAAGTAAAACATGCGTTCAATAATAATAAAGAAACTTCAAGTTGCGTTCCTTCGTGCTTAAATGCAAAAACAACAATCGGTGCCTAAATCAACTTTATTTTTTAAAGTAACCACGCTCACTTTTATCAGCCAAGTTTATCAGCTTTTACAAGTCAAGAGCACGCTGACAACCGCTGCTTCAGTGCGCGTCGCCATGAGTGTTTAACGCAAAGCTTTTGGGGGCAGGCTTTGGGGCCACCGCTAAACTCGAAAAACAGCATCCCAAACGCAAAAAAAAACCAAACGACGTTCGGGTTTCATGCACGCGCAGTGGCCTCGACGTATACCTCGTTGGGGTTCCAATACTTTGCGTGGTCCTATTCGAAAACTCCCTACAGTGACCGCAAACAGCAGGTTACATTTGGTCAAATTCATCGCTCGCCGCGAAGGGAACCGCAACAACAAACAGTCACCGGGGCCAAATTCAGCTGGCGACTATCACATACCATTCCAGCTCGCCCATTGAGCACATGCTTCAAGTGCCATATACGGACAATGTCGCGCCTCGCGAACGAATGCGCGTAGTGACGCCCTTTTATTTGCGTCATCTTCGCGTCCACCTTCGCTCTGATCGTGTGTGCGCGTCGGCAATTTCGCGAACCGTGCCACTCCCAAAACCTTTTGTCTCTTTTTCCGTTCCGTGTCTATACTGTACACAAGTGCGCGCGCGCCACGGAGATTCCGTTCGCCAACGCGCGTCCCGGCCAGGCACCCGTCGAGTGGGAAGCGGTGGCCTCGAAGCGCCACCCACACGCTCGCGCTGCAACCACGGCCGAAAAAGCAAGAAAGGACACCCAGAGGGCCGTTGTTTTTCAAGAACGCGCTTTCGCTAATCCGAATCGTACACTCTTAGAAGAAAAGACGGTAGTACTAGCTAACTTTGGGGTAGTAATGGTTTGTCACATATGTCACAACCCTGGTAGTAAGCGCAGTTAGTAACGGCGAGGGTGGTAACAGTTACTACCTTTGCTGTTACTACCAGCAGTTAGTAACTGTTACTACTCTAGGCGTTACCACCAATTGGTAGTAACTTTCAAAAGTTTCAACAAAAAAAGTAGTAACCAATACTACGTAGTTCATTTATTTTGGCATATCATTACTCCACTGCTAATGTTGGGTTATCAATGTCTTATAACTACGCAAATTCAATTCGGGTAAGAAACAGGGTGTGCCATGAATGCATAGACCAAACAAGTTCACTATTTTTTACGCATACGTGTAGTAAGAAGTAAGCGTCGGGTATATATATATATATATATATATATATATAGCCCCTTCTTCGCACGGGCATGTGTGGCACAAGAGAGCACTTGCGTTTCAGGATGAATTATAACAAATATAAACTCAAGTACTATATTATACTACCTGGTTACATGTGTTTGGTGACGAAGCACAAGACTTTTAATTAGCATCACTTATAAAAAATTATATGTTATATTCATTTATTATAATAAAATTGCCACAAAAAGGCATTATGTACAGTGGCTGGAACAATGTACGGAACTCATTCTCATTGTATTTGAATGCTTCACACGACTAATATATCAGCGTTTTGTTGCAAATACGTAGTAACGGGGCAAGAAAGGTAGTAACGGCTGCAGTTACTACCTCATTCATTTCCGTTAATAAGTGTTTACTAACGTAGGTAGTAAAGAGGTCACAAAAGGGTAGTAATGGTCGAAAAAATGTAGTAACCGCTTCAGTTACTACCTATTTGCTTGCAGTTTCTACCATTTTACTAACTTTTTTTTAAGAGTGTAGCGGCTCATTCGGGACATAGCATGTTGTTAGGGGGGTTTTCACGCGTTCATGCCACTATACACACGTTTTCATTTGGCGACACATTTGGCAAGCAGTTTAGATCGAGACGTGTACGTACTGTCAATCAGAAAAATTAAAGTATCACGCGAGTGCGTGGTCCTTTAACTTTACCGCTAAAGAAGCGGCGATCGACTGCAGCGTTATGTACACGAAAGGCACGTCTCTTCCTCAATCGATAGCCTGCCATTCTTCTCGCTGGACTGCTATATAGCGCAAACTTCAGGGACGACGAACAAGAGAATGAGACACACACAGACAAGGGAATTCGGCACACACTCATGTTAGCCATTCCTGAAGTTCGCGCTATATAGTAATTCATTAGAATGCCAACTAGGTAAGCAAGCACTTTGCCAAATTGTGCTTCTCACTGGGCACGATTATTTTCCACCCGTTCAATTTTTAACCTGACGTGCTCTGCGGCAGCCACAACTAAGGGCCTTTATGGAAAGCAGTACTACATCAGCATCACTGTTATCAGTCGCAGCATTCCCGCAATGTTATAGCTAGCCAACGGGCACACCATTCGAGGCACGCCATCACAGCTTCAATTCTGTTATCAGATAATTGGGATGGTCATACTGCATGTAGATAAGCGCTTTGCGTGTAGACAGCCAGCAAACGATTCACCATGCCACACTGCAAAACTGGTAGGCCAGGGGATATCCTAAGATGACGCCTAAGCTGCGTTTCTGGTCTACCACTGCGGTCGACGGTAGGTGCTGTAAATCTAGGTGGCGCGTACAAGCAGTTTGGCATAAAGTTACTGTATGCTACCTTCAGGTAGCATATACCTGAAGGTAGCATATGCAGTAACTTAGGTTTGGCATAAAGCTTTAGACCGCACGCAGTATCAGCACCTTACAATGGCGATAATCTGCGAGAGTGGCAGCAGTGCGCGCGAAGCAGGGCTAGCACAATCATCTTCTGCCAGGCTGTTCCTTTCAAGATTGAACACTCCCTTTCTTCGTTAAAGCCACCCGGAGTGCGCACAATCGCAGATAGAAACGTCACGAAGGTTTCTCTTTCTATTTCCATGTTTTTCCGTCGGCACTCGAGGAGGCATAATCGAACATGGAAAATGCAGCGCCAGCTGCGGTCTTCTTATAGCGCTTGAAATCACTTTTTATTACTTTTTTATTCAAATTTTCCTGAGCATCAACATTGAGCAGTTTATTCGACTGTAATCACGGGAAAGATGAAGAGAACATGAATTGGTAGATCACGGTTTGAGTTGTGCGCATGGTTATGTTCCGTGCACTGCTTTCGTTTTTCTTTTTTTAAATCTAAGGCGACTAATACAGTCATTATGGTAGGGCGTGCATCGTCCTGAAAGGAACAGCGTGGCAGGCGACGCTTGTGCTAGCGCTGCCTTGTGCGCCTGCGCGTACTGTTGCTGGTCTCGTAGATTATTGCCGTTGTAAGGTGCTAACAATGCGTGCGGTCGACGCTCGCAAGATATTATTGAAAATGCTGGGGGCTGTACAGTACCTACTCATTCAAACAGAGCAGTTCAGGGCTATGTTGAACGCGCATATTATCACTTCAAGCCTCGGCAGCTCATGTCATCTGGAGTAATTTCCATTCAAATACATTGATCAGAGCAAACGTTACCTTTAGAGGCTAGATTCATCGTGACATGACGTGGTTTCCTCGAGCAATGGCGCAAGTCAGTCGTTACACAAAAAAACTTCGCTGTCGCGCTTGCATACGTGAGTACTGTACTTTGTTTCGACTGCAAAAAAAAATGCGTGCTCTGGCGTGATAAGATAAGGGTATGGCTGTGGGAGGCCCTGATAATGAACGCGAAGAAAGCTGTATGACCGGTTACACGAACGGAACAATAAAGAACAACACGAGCACCTGGCTAAAGGCTTTAAAGTTTTATTGCGCTGTTTGCGTTGCAAATCGAGCCGAGCCAAAAAGCAAGCACGAAGAAAAGTCACGTAAGAGAGACGAAAGAAACAACAGGCGTCCATCTGTCAACCCCTGCAGTGGACGGGGGCGCTACGACCCAGATGCCTGATTTCACCTAGTGTCGAAGGCGTGCTGCTGACTCATATGACGCCGTTCCTCGCAGCTCAACGGGTCTGATCAACTCGATCGACGGTAAGCTTGGTTTGCTTTCCATTTGTTTTACAGTAAGGTACAATCAACCGCAAATGTTATCGTGTCACGCGCTACTGTTGCTCGTAAACTTCTCCGCGACGCACGCGACGTAGTCTAGCTGCCCGGTCTTCTAAGCGAGGTGAGAGGAGACGTGTATACCCGCTGCATGCCCGCTGCGGTAATCGATAGGCACGATACGGGCAATACGCATCCCTCCCTTAATAAATGACCTGTCTGTTCTTTCAGCGATCACAAATGTTTTCTATCCTCCTATATCTATAAAACGACGCTGTTTATTATAATAACTGTAAGGCGCAACAATTCGCACAAACTGATGTCTACCAATGGCGTAGTATATGCTGAGGCACGACGTGGTGGTTTTGATTCTTCTATCAATACAAGTGTGACGGCTTACTTCAGATCAGTGCTGTTCGTAAGGACAACACTGCGATGCACGGCCGTAGAAAATTGGAATTCTAGCGAATGAAAAGACCAAACTTTGGTCCAGCGGTGCGGCAAGTTGCGTATCGGTTAGTCGAGGGGACAGACAGTTCAGGAAGTGCTCGCATGGTTCGTCAACTTTAACAGTCGACCGTATGTATATGGGGTAGGTCATCCCGCCTACGCAAGCTGTAAATATATACACCGAGTTGTAGTGACACGAGAAAGGCACGAAGACGTCGGGTTGCACTTCCAAGTCATTTATTTCAAGCAAGGAAACAACACTGCCTGGCATAGCCAGTTCTCAAACTAAATAATTTCTGATGATTCAGCTTTATCGAAGGAACCAATCCACCACCCAACTTAGTAATGTAAAAAGGCTTCTAATAACTCATGTGCTGCCTGATGCTTGCTTTTACCCACTATCTTTACCTCATAAAACTGTGCTGCACATTTGCACACGTTGCAGCATGCACAAAAATGTTCGGGTTCATTTTCTTTAATTAGATTCTGGTCATGTTTCATGGCTCGTACATTTGTACAGCAGTCATTCTGTCCAACGTAATAACCACCAGGTCAGGGGGACCTGATAGACAACTCGTGTGCGACATTTGGTGTAAACGTTCGCATGTCTTACACCACAGCCCGTGGTACCCTCGCACGACGTGCTAGGGCAGAGCCGAGCCAGCTTCACAGGGGCCGATGAAGCTACCTTACTATAGCCTTTGGACCAGCGCGGCGGGGCTCTTATAATCTATGAAGGCTATATGTAGAGTGGTTGGGTGTATACTGAACATTTCTCTATCCCCTAATGGATAGTATTAATGTGGTCGACATTTGGAAAGCATGCTTCTGTGCATGCGTCACACGTAATGTTGTTTGATAGCTCGAGGCCTAGCCTGTATAGTGAGCGGCCTTTGCAATCGAGCTCCATTAGATTTGCGAAATTTGATAATGACTGCCGGGACATTGTTGTATCAGTGGTAACCACCTCACCGGTAACAGTGCCTGATGTGCCCACAACAAAGCGTTACACTGTTCGTACTTTTGTCGAGACTAGACCCGCAAGAAAATTTCTCCATGCCGCGCGTAGTGCCACGCTGGCTTGCTGGCGAATGTCTCGCCTACCTAGCAAGCGTTTTCCTTTCCGAGTGAGTACGATAACATTTTGGACCCTTGATCGCCGATGTACTACCCCGACTTCTTGTTCTGTGGCGTTTTGTGGTAAAGGTTTTGAAAAGTCAGTTTGGTCGGCCTCGCATGGCGCTTCCATGTGGTAACGAAGGTGGAGGTAGAGGAAGGAAAGGCAGAAAGGTCAACGAAGCGAGCGTCCGGTTTGCTATCCCACACCGGGATAAGGAGATTGAGGGATAAAAAGAGAGAGGTAGAAAGAGAAGATAAAAAAAGAGGTGAGCTTTAACTAGACTGCTGCGTTCGATAGTAGTGGACGCAGGACTTCAGGCATATCACTTTCCACCATGGGTCTTCGGTTCAGGATGCTTATTGAAGGCTTGCAAGCACTGGACGTAGAACGTCCCCGGATTATACTCGGATTATACTCGGCTGGTATGAAGCAGAACGCCATGAAAAGCATGGTTTCTGCGGACTCTACTTGACCTACATTGCCAAAGCCGCAGTCACATGGATCAGGAATGGTCGATACCAACGAGAACACCATAGACAAAACTGACACAGTTTGGCCTCCGTTAACAAAGTCGCAGTGCCGTACTTATTCAGAGCGCACCTCGGCATTGCCAGAAGACAAACCTATCCTGATAGTTCTTCACTCACTGCTCGACACACTTCAAGTGTTCGTCGGCAGGCTGAAACCACCACACATTGAGGCCGTACATGTGGTAACAAGCTTCTGCTTCTAGTCAGGACAACATGTAGAAAGATGAGGTAACTGGTGATCCACAAGACGCACCCTGAAATCCTCCTTCGAATTCGTGTCATTCCTCGGTTGTCTACTGGCTTCGCGACTGCTGGTCTTCCAGCGCTGTGTAAGCTAATCCACCGACGCGCGTCGGCGTGCTTCACCTGGCAGACACCAGGGAGCGTGTCCACGACGTGCCGCCGATGTAGCGGCTGCGAAACGCAAACACCAGCCGGCGTTTGCGCGTGTGGCTTAGCGCAGCGGCGGCGGCGGGTCGCATGTGCTCACCCATAACGCAACTTGCAAACGTCCCGCGCAAGCGAGCCGTGTGTGGCGGTGGTGGTGGAGGATACCTGTGTGCGGCGGCAAACCGGTTGCCCTCGCCGACGACCCACGCGCCGTTTCGTAGTCGGCAGAGTGCGTGTGTGTGTTGCGCGCGCGCAAGAGCTGTACGCCTCCGCACGCAGTCGGCGGCGGCGGAAGCCGAGAGGCGCGCACAGCAGTCGGCAGCCGCCTTTTCTGCTACGCGCCCGCGCCCTACGACCAACCACGACGACGAACACGACGACGACGAGCATCGCGGCAAGTCGGAGCACACCTGCTGCCTCCGCGCGGTTCACCCGATATAGAGTCGAACACCCTCGACCGTCACGTGTACTCAAAGAGTTTCCAGCCTCCGGTGTTTCTAGATCTGCGCACTCCTACAGCTGTGGACTTCTTGAACTCACAGGACCGTCGGTTCGCTCGCAAGAACAGCGGCACCGGAATCGGCTTCGGCATGGTGTAACAGACCCCGCCCGCGTCACTTAGACCCCTTTGGAACACCCCGGACAGTTCATCTTGCGGTCTCAAGCAAGCGCTTTTCGTTTTAGCTCCAGAAGCATTCGTCGAGAGGGCTCGACGAAGTTGTGCGTGATTGTGCTCGCCGCGCGGACCACCCACCGTTTGTAGGTGCCAGTTGGTGGAGTGTCGTGCGACTGACGCCGAGGCTCTCCTTTTCTGGGATTGATTACCCAACGCCGCTCGGAGGAAGATCTTCTTGGGCCCAACGAGTATCAGCTGTCCGCGGACGGTGCATGAGGCTCAATCTTGCCTCGTAAACCGGTAGGTGTAAAAACCCACATCAACGGTACTCCGCTGTGGTATTTCTCAGAGATCAGCTGTATACAGCGGGGGTTTCATCAACAGGAGTCCCTGCATGGTATTTTAAGAGTTCTGCTGCATCGGGTAGTCTTTCGTAGATGCCGTAACAATCAAGATATTTTGCTGTGATTTAGCGCTTCTTAGTAAATAGTATCTGGGACAGCTTATTGCTCTCCCATAGTAGAGTACCTCGTACTGTAGATCCTCGAACACTTGTTTTGAGCACGCCGCTCGACTTCTTGAATGGTTCGCCTAGTGACGTCAGGGGCATCTTATTCCTGTCCCGTAGTAGGGTGAAATTGCCCGCTTTATCGTTAATGTTTTGTTCTAAACATCCTACTGCCACTTTAGCGCCGACAGCTTCTTTCTCTGTTATAGTAGAGTACATCGTACTCTAAATCGTTGAACATTTCTGTTATACACAAAATGCTGATCAAATAACTGTTGTCTTTGACTGGCACAGTTTTCTGACTCTCCCATAGTAGAGTACCGAGTATTCTAAATCATTAAACACTTTTCTAAAGACACATAGTGCTCCAAGCGTTCACAATTTACTTCAAACACTTCGTGAACATGGGACAACTTATTGCTGTCCCATAGTAGAAAACATCGTACTTTAAATAATCGAACATTTGTTCTAAACACACATTTTCAGCCTTAGTTTTTTTATTACGTGCAAGGAAGAAGTACCTCTTGCTAGCTGCTGATTTGTGGGTAGATCGGAAGCTTACTCTTAGAGGCGTGGTACCTTGTGGTTAGCCATTATGATTAGGACACGTCACTGATCTTACTTATCGTTTTGAAGCGATGTTGTATAAGTGTACCGGCGAAACTAAAAATTGTCCGTACTATGCTAGCCGAAACTTCCAGGGCGTCGGCCACTAAAATTGGTTAATCCTCAATACTCACCGGTGCTCCACTAAAAATGAAGAAGTCATCCACAGGTAAAAGAACGTACGTGCCACAAAAATTGGGCAAAATCTCACTATTGCACAATGGTCCTCTAGAAACGAGAACGGAAAACACTGTTGACAAACACCTATTAAGATTTCTAGATAGTCGTTACTAATTATTGAGAAAATCTTTACCGTACTGCGGGATTAGTCCAGTGATAAACACTGGGACTACGTGGTCCAGCTTCACTGGTTAACCATTGTACAGAGTGCTGGAGGCGGTGGTTTGTTGTCTTCGTCGTGGGGAACTTTGTTCTGATGTAACTCGCGCAAAATTTGAACGAAAGAACACATATTTTTGCGAGTCGAGAAAACCACAGAAGGTCACCGAGGTGCGTCGTAATACACGAATGATTTTTTGGTTACCTCAGCTCGTATTTCTGTGTCTCCTAACATTACTGTTGTTTCAATATCTCTCTACATTTAGGGGCGCAGTCGAAGATAACGTTCTTTATGTGTTCTGTACAGGTCAAATACAAAGACGGGTTCGGAAATGACACAAGCATGCCCCACTCGCTTTATTCTAAACCTGTTCCAAATGGAACCGTTCTTCCTTATACAACTCCTCTAAATTAATTTGTCCGAATGAATGTCGATATTTCTTGTCATTTAATTTGTATGCGATGACCGCAAATAAACACTTTATACCTGCAGTAATTGAGATGAGTTCCATTTCGGACATTAACGCTTCAATTTTTCATGCAAATTTGTAACGCAAATGCGCTCTTGCGAATGGAAAACGTGTGTACAAAAGAAGGCATTGCAAAACTCAGCTTAGATGTTTAACCTATAATTTATTAATCATCTATATTACGTTCGTAGAGAGGAGCTGCGCCTCGAAGGTTATTCGGTGCTCCATATAGCAATCACCAACTCGACACTGTTGGCTAGCCACCCCTAGCCAGTCACGTCGTATCAGTTAGCCGCTCCCTGCTGGAGGTAAGGGTGGTCAACATGACACGAAGTCGCATCGAGACGAGACTAAACATGTACAGTATGGTGGCAGACTAACTAAAGCCTTCTTACACGCGCATATTAAGGCTTCGGTCACAGCTGTTCCCTTGAAATATCCCTTGTTCGTCACCACGTGTGAAGGTCGCGAGGTTTTCAAGGTTGGGCTCGCAGATGGTCGACGATCTGACCGACTGCGCGCCCCTCCGCGATGCTGGCGTGTGCGGAGGGAAAACTCGACGGCGACATGCAGCGTACCGTCGTCCCACGCACTCAGTGTACAGAAGGACGTGAGCAAGTCGCTTATATTCGTGTTGATAACTTCACTTGAGCAGGTTGTACTATTCGAAGCTGACAGAGAGTATGTATGGGGTATATCCATTAAAGCATTTAAATTTTTTTAGGAAGAGCATGTAGCATTTGGTCGTAAAAATTACAAGGGTAGGCATGACGGGTATGCAGAGCAAGGTAGACATCATACATGAAGCAGACTTGCATACGTATTTATGGCACTGTGCATTACTATTCCCTAGGGCAGGCTTTCGAAATAAAGAAAATGGTATTTTAGACTCTGCAAAGTTGATTCGGCTGACTTACGCGGCTAACCACAAGTACCCTTGCCTTTCAATGTCAGTGCACAGTAATAATCAATTTATTCGTTCATTAGTTCATTAGTATGATAGCTTTGAAATCGCTCTTCCTTTTTTTGTGTAAAGCAAATACTGTCTGTTGCTATTAAAGCTGCTGTCTTTTCTTAGGCTGTACTAGTGCTAGTACCGACACCACCAACAGCAGCTACGTTATTGTTATCGTTATTGACCATGACGAGGGCAGTAATTAAAGTGATGACAATGATGATTGCGAAAAACATGGGCAGGCATTGGCGGATTCAAGTTTCGCGGGCTCAATGCCCGGTGGGCTTTGATTACGTAATCATGACAGTTCCAAATAATGACAGTGGTAAGGTTCGTGCTGCTTGGCTGCTCGTATTGCACATGCAAGATTTATTTGATTAGTGAACTAGAACTTGAGATATCACGGGGAGTTTTATGCTCGTCTTGACTACGTCAATTAGAGACTGATGATTTACGAGTCGTTTGCGTTATACGGTAAGAGTTGATTTTAATATTTTGCTAACGACTGTATGCGTTCACTTTTTTAGCGTTGTAGACGAGCCTATTTCAGTGTACGTCAACCGCAAGGCCAATAAAAGAATTTGTAAAATCTTGTCTACAAGCTTTCGAGGCCGTTTGATCAGTCCTTCAACATAATGCGTTTGCGGGCTAGTTGGTTTGAATACATAGTGTTTTTAGCGCAAAACGACACGATGAGATAAAATACAAAACGCTGAACTACTCTAAACTGGCCGGTCAGTTGAGAGCTGCGCTGTGTCCTGTCTTTTTTTTTTTTTTCCTTGGGGTGTCGTTCTGCTCTGCACTAAAAAAAAAAAGGTCCTAATGATCAGTTTCTCATCTCTCTTTGTTGTTTCATTAGCCCCATCAGCGTCTCTACAGATTATAGAACGAAAAACGAAACAGAAGAGTGAAACGCATACAGACGTATATAGCAAGCATGCCCCCGATTAGTACACGTGCCCCGCATTTCAATTTCACACCGTTCCATTCGCTGGTGTCCGAAAGACTTGACAGGATTTATACATTTGTATTAGCATCCCTTTAGCTCACTTGATTAACACATTTTTACTGTGTCTGTGGTTGTAATTTTGCGACTATCAAAAATTGAACATGTTGGTTCCTCTTTGTCTCTTTTGCAAGACCTCAAGTGATATATATGTTATTAACCTTTATAATGACCACTGTGAATAATTTTTATTTTAATGCATGCTGAGTGCGCGTGTGCGAAAATTACAAATATGTGTATCGATTATTGCTTCTTTTTACGATCGCTTATTCACGGCACTGCTTACGTTGATGCGTTTTATGGAAACTTGGTCAAGTGGTATGGGCGTACGAATGACCAATGAAGATCAAGATGGTAACATATGTGGTATTCTGTTTCCTGCAAAAGAACCACCGGCAAATTTGCGTTGAAGCCCAGTCAGTTTGAAGTCGGAACTTTTTAGGGTACTGCTGAGTGTACTGCTGAGTGTACTGCTGATCGTACTGCTGAATGTACTGCTGAGTGTAAGACTGTAGAGGATAACCCGAAAAACAGTTTGAAGCGTTTTCATATTTCGGTGGCTACGCACGAATTGAACTCGTGATTGGTGATCAGTGGCTAATACACGAATGGAAGCTGGTGCTCCTAGGTTGCAACCTTCGAGAGAGATATATTTAATCTATTCACGTTCTAGAAAGCCCTAGTACTTGAAATGGGAATTTTAGATTTCGTGACTTCTTTCAAGACCACTTTAACGATCCAGGGAAGGTATGAGAAAGAGCTACAGAGTGGTTCCGATGTGGACATAGGAGAGGGAGGGCTGTTTGAATACTATATAAAGAAGCGAAGCCCTGCACTGAGATCACCTGTGTTCAGGTGAATGCAAATCGAATATATTTCCATGCTGTAAAGTGAAGCAATAAAAGGAAATGCATCTTTCTGCGCTTTGACCCTCTTTCGCAGTAACGAATATCAAGGTTTATAAAACCTGGAAAGTCTAGCAGTGGATTATTATTCCACGAGTGTATTGATATGGGACTGCAGCAGGGAAGCTGCCTCTCATACTACGGCAAATGCGGATCTGATGAATTACCATGCCACAAAGCAACTTCAAGAGACATTTTTCTTTCTTTCTTTCTTTCTTTCTTTCTTTCCTTTCGTTCTTTATTTCTTTGTTTCTGTTGTTCTTTCTTGCCTTCTTTATATTTATTTGTTTTGTGAACGCACGTTGCAGTGGAGCATATGTGTTTAGAACAAATGTTCGATCATTTAGAGCACGATGTAAGTACTCTAGTATGGGAGAGCAATAAGCTTTCCCAATTTTGACTGGACATTTCACGATATTGGGAACACACTCACTGTGGTTTAAGAGAATTCTATTTCCGGATGTATCTTACATAGCTTACGTGCACACAGAAAAATGTACAATGATGATCAACGCGTATGTACAGTGCAAGATGTTATATACAGCGAAAAGAACTTATTTGCGTATGCAGTGATGTATAATGCAGAAATTGTACAACAAAGACAGGACATTCATGACCATCGAGATGATTAAACTTAAATAAACAGTAAGGCTATGTGAACATTGTGTGTATAGCAAAAATGTTCAACGATTTCGAGTACTTCGTACTCAACTATGGGAGAGCACTGAGCCGTCCCGCTAAAACATGTAAATGTTGATTGTGACTTTCAACACGGGGGGCTCCATAGTTACCTTGTTATTTAACAAACGTCTCAGAAAGAATACCGTATTGAAGAACTGCACACGAGGCTCAGTTTTTCTTTGACGTCGACTCGCTTTCTTTAGTTATGCACATCGCGAACAACTCTTTTCCTCCCGACTTAGTTCCCATATACGGCGAATGTGTTTTGCCTTTATGATCGAGATCGCGAGTCACTTCATTTTAACGTGTAACTCGTGGTCAGGTCGCGTCGGTAGGCGACTATGGTCAGCCGAAGGGTCCGGGATAAACGCCAATGAAGTCTTTATTTCTTTCGTTTTTTTTTTTTTGCTCGAGCGAGGCGAAACCGGCCAGCGATGGCCACGCGAGGCGTCGCGATGAACTAATGGCTTCTTGGCGACCGTTCAAGAGACGCGACGACTGGACCTTGCGCAAGCGCATTTCGGTAGGAAGCGTGTGGGAGAGACTGGACTCCAGTGAGATGGATGAAGGCTGCGTGTGTAAGTTCGAAAGCTGCTTCGCGATCGTACATATATGCACCTGGCCATATGTGCCGAGTTGTAGCTGGCACTCTTTAGGTTGCCGACGGCATATATCGTTGTGTGCTGATATTCAAGTTCCAGCGTGCTAATCTTCTTCGAACTCCTTTTGGCGTTCGATCATTGTAAGAACCATAGGTATATTAGGCTTACGAGGCTGTGGTAACCTTCTTAGCAACCTCTGAGAGAGAGAGAGAAAACTTTATTAAAAAGTCAGTCAATTGTTCAGGCATGGCCCGTAGTCCCTAGCTGTCGGCCGGAATCCCTTGGGGACGCGGCAGCAGCAAGGGCTTGACTGATGATGTCGCGCGGGACGTTGGGATCTGGGCTGCAGAGCAGGGCCTCCCAGGATTCTACAGTGTCAGAACCATCGTTTCGATTTCGACATGTCCACACCATGTGGACCAAATTCGCTACCTAGACCACCCTGATCCCAGACCACCCTGATCCCCTTTTGGCTGATGGCCAAAGCTATGGCCACTTCCTCGGCCTCTACAGTCAGCAACCTCTGAAAAAGACTTGTCTATAATGCCCGTGCACTGCGTATGTGGTGATGTGGGGTGTTGCGGCATCCTCTCCCCCAACAGTACCACCCCTCCTTTTTAAGAGTGGAACATTTCTTAGTCGCACAATGTCACGCTTCGGCGTCGGCAGCGGTGTCGTTCACACCCCCACTGCACATGCTCGCGTCTCGCGCCGTATGTTCGCATCTCGTGCCGACCCAGGAAGACACCCGCAAAACTGTCGCTTGCTTTCCCCTCTCTCTCCTCACAGGCTCACGCAGAAGCAGCGTCTGCTAGTGAAAAAAAAAATAACACTGACCACTGGCGCTGCACAACTGCCCCCCCCCCCCCCCCGTATTATTGTTAGGCACTGAATCGCACGTTCGTAGTTCAGTCAAGGGCGTCATTACTCGGCTTTCGGTTGGCGTCGAAGAAAACGCTTCTCCTTTATTCAATTAATAAGAATAATACAGACGAAATAACAATAAGCGTTCCCAAACCATACCCAATTACGCAACATTAATGCAATACCCCCACCACTCTGCGACGCATTTACTCGAGTTCTCCCCGTGGGAAGATGCGGGTGGCAATATTTTTTTTTTGTTACCGTTTCTTCCGCCTTCTCCATTTCTGTTTCTTTTTCCCCCTCTTTTTCCTTCTTCATACAGGTGGGCATGACGTTCATTTTTGAAGCCACTTGCAAACTCGCTTCTTTTTTTTCTTTTGTGGTTTTGGTATATGTTTGCTCGAATAACAATGACGAAGTGGTAGTTCCGGTGGGCAGTCAGTTCTTGGGAAGATAATTACCTGTTTAGAGAAAGAAGCTTGACTTCCCGTATTGGGCAAGTTGTTGGAAGGCCTCATATCACCTAGATTTCAAGACGTACTTTAGACATCTTAAAAGGTTGATGACAATTTTATTTGACTGAAAAGTTGTCGAGAACGAAAATGGTTCCTAAACGGCATTCAAGAATCGCTCACCGAGAGAGAGAGAGAGAGAGAGATAAAGATGCAAAGAAAGGCAGGGAGGTTAACCAGACGCACATCCGGTTTGCTACCCTGCACTGGGGAAGGGATGAAGGGGAGAAAAGAGGTTGCAGAGAGATGAGAAGGTACACACAATCACGAGCACACTCGGGGAGCACACACAGTCTACAGGCGGTCGCTCAAGTTTGTTGACTTTAAGTGCTCACCGAGAAAGTCTTACAAACAAGGCGTTAAATTGGTAAACGGGGAAGGGTGAAGTTCAAGAAGAATGGACAACAGCTGATGATGAGGGACGCGTGTTACTCAACACTGTGTGGTAATGAATGAAAAAATTTTATTTATAAAGTCCTGCAGTTTTCTTCGGGCTAGGCGGATGAAGAGGGAATTCACCCCTGTCCCTTCCCACACTCCGTCGATGATGATGGCGGTCACTCAGGTGACCACTCGAAGTCCTTGGACTCGGGTTAGACCCGTGCGGCATCTTCAGATTGTCGTACGGCCCAAAGCTGGTCGGCCAACTCATCGCTGGTGAGTGCTGCCTCCCAGTGACAACGATGCTGACGCAGCCGATCCGTAGCCGTGACCGCAGCCGCGGTGGAATCAGCAACCATTCGCCTCGGAGTTCGTCCCTGCTAAACATGTGTCGCGAAATGAGCGGCTGCAGTGACATTGCCTTTCACGGCACACTCCCAAAGCATGTGCCGGAGTGTGGCCCCTTCCCTGCACGCTTTACACGCGTCCGGCGGGTAAAAGCTTGGATAACACAGGCGTATACGTCCGCCAGGCTGGGATACGCAATTGTTTGTAATAATCTCAGAGTTACGGCCTGGCTTTTGTTTAATTTGTTGCGTGGTGCGGTTTCGAGAAATCAAAGAATACTACACTGAGCAACGCCGCTTGTATCCCGCAACAGCGAAGGGACTCTCGAAAACGGAGGAGCGCATCCTGCGGCGCCTACAGACAAATACGCTGCTCTGTCCAGCCATACTCAAATATTACGACGCAAAAACAAGTGGGCAGTGCCAGTACTGTGGGGAAGTGGCCAACACTTACCATATGGTCTGGGCCTGCCAAATGAACCCAAAATTAACCCCTTTCCCAACCCCATCAAAGAGGACTGGGAGACGACCTTACTTAATAGCTCCACACTAGAGGAACCGCGAACTCTAGTCCAGCGGGCTCGGGTGGCGGCCTCGACTAATGACGTCCCGCACCAGGAATGTCAACCAGCCCGGTGGGGATAAGAGCTACCTGGCACAGCCAGCATCAATAAAGGTTTTTTTTCCTCCTCCTCCTCGTTTGTTGAGTGTGTAATGTTGAAAGCGAAGCAGACAAAAGAGAAACGAAAATTCTGCCTACAAGGCCCAGTCCCGGTCAGTTATATAGCGGCTTCCCGGCATAGATGTTCTCGCAGAAGCCTCTTTATTGACACCGAAGTCCAGAGCACTGGACTGTGCCATTGATGCCTTCTTTTTGATCACATGCAGATGAAGTAACGGGGCACATTGATCGTGTGCTACGTAGGTTAACGTAAAAACAACAAGTTCGTTTCGTTTTTATGGCATTGGCCGTCATTGCAAAGAAATGCCATGAAGTTTACAAGAATGCCCCGCCGCGGTGGTCTATTGGTTAAGGTACACAGCTGCTGACCCGCAGGCGTGGGTTCAAATCCCGGCAGCGGTGGCTGCATTTCCGATGGAGGCGGAATTGTAGGCCCGTGTGCTCAGATTTGGGTGCACGTTAAAGAACCCCAGGTGGTGGAAATTTCCGGAGCCCTCCACTACGACGTCTCTCATAATCCTATGGTGGTTTTGGGACGTTGAACCTCACATATCAATCAATCAATCAATCAATCAATCAATCAATCAATCAATCAATCAATCAATTAGTTTTCAAGAATGTAATGACAATGCCCGGTAATCTTTTCCTTTCGTTCCTCGTGCTCATTGTAAGATACGTATACATGACATTCCGATAATTATTGGGGACAATCGAGCTGGCTTCTTTCAGAAACGAAGAAGTTGAGTGCTTGGTCTGTATCGCTCTTATGAACTATGAATCGACGCTGCTCCGCGCTGAATTATAGGCTGTAGAAATAAGCGTCTTTTCTAACCTCGAACCACGTACTGAGACATCTGCATCGAATCAGTGCCAATAGGCTAGGTCAATAAGACTGTGTACTTTGTAAATCGTGTCGGCACGATTCTCGCCAAGCAGTCTATAGAGTTAAACAGCGAAATATTTGCTTATTCAGTGCGCTTATCAATTTGCTCTCCTTCTACGGAATGCACTGGCGTTCTAAGATACGGCGTGAACTGAAGAAAAGAAAGAGAGAGAGAGGGGAAGAAACCTTACGTCAAAACAACATCAGCAAGCAATGAACTACCTTAACATCGCATTTTTTTCTCGATTACTTATTTCTGCTCGGCATTTACTTTTGCTTGTGTGTTTTAGCTCCGCACTGTCCACTTATATCTGCTACGAGCGCCCCGCCCACATTTTTCCCCGTGTAAGCGCGCAGGAAAGAAAAAAAAAGAAAACTGGTTTGCTATGCCTGGACGAAGCCAGAGCGATAGCCAAGCCTGCCGTGGAATATACGCGCACTCACTGCGTTCGTTGCCTATTCAAAAGCGTAACTCTCCACATAAAAAAAAAAAAATGACGTAGGAGGACCGGAAAGAAGACGAAAGGGATAAGACAAAAACAAAGAAGAAGAAACCGCAGCACACAAAACAGCGCCACCCGAGTGTGAAGCTACAACGTCCTTTTCCGTTCCTTTTTGTTCTCACAGAGCGGCGGCTTTTCCTAGACAGTGTGTCTCTCTGTTGTGAAACAGGCAAGGCCGTTCTTCGCGCGACGGGTCTGCAGCGTTCGGGAACGGACGTGAATGAAAGGGAAAGAAAACACAAAAACATTGTTTATGCGGCGCATTGCGCGCGTCAGCGAGCGCTTGAGCGGCGTTGCGTTTGCAGGCGTTGCCGAATGGCCGCTTGACTCGGCGGGAGAAAGATGGTCGAGGCCGAGTTATATACATTCCCGGTGGGCTGGCCACCATGAAATCGTCTCGCGAATGCCATGTGTTCTTTTATCGGCAGTCTTTCTCGCTGTACAGGGGAAGCACGCCAGCCTTTCTCGCGACCGTGTTTTGTAGTTGACACACTGTGAAGGAAAACGTGGTATACGTGTGTGTGTGTGTGCCCGGAAGGAGGGGGGGGGGGAGAAAAGAAATAAGCAAGAGGAGCGTGTCGAATACCCGCTACTGTCCCCCTGCGGGCCGTTCGTGCGTTACGTTGTGTTACATTCACATACGCTTCGTTGTAGTCGACGAAATGTATATGGGTATTGCGCGCGTTTGTCATGCCGATGTTGCGCGAGATAAGGCGGTGAGTAAGTACAAAGGTACACGTGGTGGCGGAGAAAACGTTTCGCACAAAGCTGGGCTGTTCACGAGTGGTAAATGAAAGTGGAGCAGCTCCGCGGAAGCGACAACCCTTTTTTTCTTGTGAGCATGTTACGTCGTAGCGAACGCAGTGCGGATAGCGAATGCGATCGTGGTACGGCATCAGGGCATCGCGTTTATACGATATAGCAAACTAGAGCATATATATGAGGGAGTTTTCGAACACTTTGGGGCTCCAAAGAAATAGCGTCAAAGCCAGTGTGCATGCGCAAAACCCGACCTGCGCTTGGGCTTTGGGTTGGGGATGCTATTTCTCAAATTTAGCGGAAGCTCCAATGCCTGCCCGAAAAGTTTTGCGTCAGACACGCGTGATTGCATACACCGATGTGACATGACCGAAGATTGGGTGAGTATCCAAAGTGCCGCAGACCCATTCGAAAACTCTTCGCTCCTGCTTGTCCCAAGACCCACCGCGGTGCTCTAGTGGCTAAGGTACTCGGCTGCTGACCCGCAGGTCACGGGATTGAATCCCGGCTGCGGCGGCTGCATTTCCGATGGAGGCGGAAATGCTGTAGGCCCGTGTGCTCAAATTTGGGCGCACGTTAAAGAACCCCAAGTGGTCAAAATTTCCGTAGTCCTCCACTACGGCGTCTCGCATAATCATACGGTGTTTTTGGAACGTTACACCCCACATACCAATCAATCAATCAATCAATCAATCAATCAATCTGCTTGTCCCAAAGCGTGCATACGCAAAGGGCTTTGGGGCCCCTATTCTAAAACTCCCTGATATTGTCTTGTCCACTATGCTAATTGTATGTGTTGTGTTCTGTACAGCATCACATATCCGCTCAAGAATTGTCGCATTTTGTGCATGCACTTTGCGTTTGCGTGCAGATGAAGGGCGGAGAAATAGAAAGTATGAAATAAAGGCGCAGTGAATAAGGGCTGCGGCGTTCTAGTTTTGCAGAAATATTTTACGTGAGCAGTACGGGTACGTATTTAGGTCTCACGGAACGCGCAACGTGACCTGTACACATGCGGCCATTGTTTTCACTGATTCGTTTTTCATCGCAACTACCACACTCGTGCTTGCCATGTCATACTGAGCAAAATACATTTGTGCCTAATAGCAAACGTGCCGGCTTCGGGTGGCGTGTACCAAATAAAAAATCGAGAACGCGACGATAAATGTCAAATAATTCAGTTGATACCTGGTTCTTGCTACCTAAGTACCCATATGTAGCGTTTGGACTTGTGTGTCTACTCTTACGGGACGGCTTTAAGCTCTCCCATAGTACTCTAAACTCTAAATCGTTCTGTACTCTAAATCGTTACCCCCTTTTTCTAATCCCCCCCTAATAGAATCTTCAACATTGCAGTAGTCTCGGGACGGCTTTCAGCTCTCCCATAGTAGAGTAGCAAGTACTCTAAATCGTCAACAACTTTTTCTAAACACACATGTGGGGTACCACGGGATGGCTTTGTGCTCTCCCATAGTAGAGTATGTCGTACTCTAGTCGTGTGCAACTTATTCTTAACAGCAAAAAAATAACGACAGGGACATGTTAGTTAACGCTGCTGAGGCCCACGGGACGGCTTAATGCTCTTCCAAAGTAGATGCTGTTATGCCTGCGAGTCCACACCGAACGTCCATGCCTCTGAAAAAGGCAATCTGTGTCAAGGCCAGCACGCGAGCCCGCCGGACGCGAACAACTGAACGGCGTCATCACGTGGCGGTGCCTTTCTGTCGCGCACGCACAGCAAGCCCGTCGAAGCCATCGGCGCCTCCCTGTCTGGCGAGTCTGACGCAATGCGTGGCGACGTCACTCGTCCTTGGCTGCAGCCACGTGCAGCGCAGCGGCTCCGGATTCGATGAGGATGACGCGGTCCAGCGGCGACCCCGTTGGAGGATTCTGACCTCAGGGCCAGCGACGCTTCTAATTGGACATTTGGTTACTCAAAGAATCCTCCCGGTGCATATAAAAAAAAGGCCCTGCGGCGCGTCGCGAGCAGTAGACCTATATGACAAAGGAGAGAGCTCGGCTCTTCGAGTCGCTAAACTGTCGACCCCAGTGCCGAATTTGTAACGCCTCTGTATATATGCTGTATATAAACCTTGTTTAACTCACCGTGGTATCGTCCGCTCGTCTATCAGCTCTGCGCAGAAGTAGTCGCGAGCTGAGAAACCTACGCTACCAAATGGCTGGTGACCGTGTCGGTGGAGATCGGAGCAGTGGCGCCTTCGGGACCGTGTTGGCGTCGCCGTCTTTAGAAACAGTGGTTGCAGCGGTGAGAATCGTGGCGCCCTTCGTAACGTCGTCGGAGGCGCGCTTCGTAACAACGCCTAGTACTCTTGATTGTTACCCACTTTTTCAAAACACACACATGTCTCTCTTTCCAAAAGTTTGGTGCTCTGAGACGGCTTTATGCTCTCACATATATAGTAGGGTACCATATACTCTAAATCGTTGAACGATTTTAGGGGCGAAGCTCCTTACGCCGTGGGTCGTATGTCCCGTGTCGTCGTCGTAGTAACCACCTCTCGTTATGTCCTTAGAATGTCCGCTGGGTGGCGGTACTTGTGTATGATGAATATGTGATGAAAACATGCCAGCTGGTGGTACCGTCCGCCCGTCCATGCGTCCATCCATTTGTCCGCTTCGCCCCACTCGTCAGCATTCACCTTGTGGATATGTTGTGATTTTTTTTCTAAACACAAAGTACCAAGTACTCTAAATCGTGAAACATTCTTTTTTTGTGGTAATTACACCATGGTTTTTCGACCCGAATAACTGGACAGCTTAACGCTCTCCCTTAGTAGTACACATCGTACTTTAAATCGTTGAACATTTTAGGGGTGAAGCTCGTTAAGGCGTGGGTCTGTCCATCCTCCCATGTTGTTGTAGGTAGCCACTGGGATGCGAGATGGCGGTACTTGGAGTGTTCACTAGATGGACGCACGGACGGACGGACAGACCGACTGGCAGACGGATGGACGGAAGGATGGACACACGGGGCAGATATGTGCCACAGGGAATGCGGGATGCGAGATGGCGGTACTTGGAGTGTTCACTAGATGGGCGCACAGACGGACGGATGAACAGATTAGAAGACGGGCGGACAGGTGGATGGACGCGTGGACGTACGGACGGATGGACGCATGGACAGTCGGTCGGACGGACGCATGGATGGACGAACGGATGGTCGCGCGGATGGACGGAAGCACGGACAGGCTGACGGATGCTGCGCCCCACTCATCACCATACACTCAGTGGATATGCTGTGATTTTTTTTTCTCTATACACCCTGGTTGTAACAGGTTTTTTCGTGTTGTAGGGACAGCTGCAGCCTTCACTTCTCCCATAGGGCAGTACGGAGTACTGTGAATCGCTTACTATTCGTCCTAAACGCACAGCCGATAATTTTTGAGAATCTGCGGCTATCCATGTTTACCCTTGTGTACCGGGACAGCGTATACTGATTTTCCATAGTAGAGTACATCGTACTCTAAATACTAGAACCGGTTGTTCTAAACACGATAACCACAACGAGCTGCATACCCAGCGTTACAGATCAGAATGATCATGTTTCGGTATACCTTACCCAACAGCGATAAACGCAAGGTGAATAAGACCTATACTCAGAAGGTGGCAAAGACAATTTTTCGGGTTGAGAAGTAGGAACATCAAGTTTTCTCCACTGCTGTTTCAAAAGTGACTAACAGGTGGGAAGGGAAGGGGGAGGGGGGTGCTAGGAGTATCATATGAGCTAGCGTAAGGCATGCTTTGAGTGCAACTGTTGCTTTTCTTCGCAAATAATATGTGATAATGTGCAAGTGAAATTGGTTTTTGTATTCAATTTTCTCTTTGTTTCCTTCAGTGATCTGTGCTAGCATTGCAGGCGTATTAGTTACGTCGTACCTATGGTCTCTTGTTTGATCGTCATTGGTACGTCCCACAGAATTCATTTTGTCACCCGGTGCAGTTTTACTGACCCGAACTGCTGTTACCAGCATGCAATAAACTCACCTGTGCTCGGGTGATTCGTCGACCGTGCTGTGTCCGTGCGTCCATACATCCGTAGGTGCATCTATCTGTCCATGCATCCGGCCGTCCGTGCGTCAATACGTCCGTCCGTCCATCGTTCTGTCTGTTATACTTGTAGATGACTTCAGCTTAGACACTATGGACCACGTATAACCTATAGCTTCGTCCCATCATGAGCATTCACTTCAAGAATAGGCAGTAATTTTTATTCCCGATTTCGTTTACAATAGTGCATAATTATCTTAGTTTTTATCCTTTTTACCTTTGTTTTGCCTTTGTAAATGTTAGCCTATCACCTTTTTCACCTTGTTTATTTTGATGTTAACATTGTTTTATGTCTTGCTGCTCGTCACTGTAAAGTATGTACACATGTTACTAAAGCTGTCTCCCCGGCGATAGTGCCTTCGAAGCAGCGAAGTTCTCCCGTACAAGCACGTTGTTTCTTGAGCTCGACCAATGGTGAAGGAATCGAGAGGGGGTTTCGTGCACTGCGATGAACCTTTGGCACCCTGCTGGGGAAAACCTGCGCCCGCCTACGGTGCGACGGCGGCACGAGGTCTTTCCGTTTTCTACTAACAGCGCTGGAGCTGGCAACGGACAAAGAAGCGAACAAACAAATGTGTCCCCTGTCCGCTAATGCGCTTCTATTTGCAGATTAACTACGAACCAGGCCAGTATCAAACAACAAAGTTGAGAGCTAGGCTATAGTTGGTGACTGGTAATTATACCGTATGGTGAAGTATCGTAGACAGAGACTTTGGACAAAGACTTCGGATGGATTGTCATGCATATCACTTGAGCAAATTTGTTGTTTGATAATGTTGATTCGATTGTTAATGTCGAGTGCGTGTGTGCATATATGAAGTGTTCTTTCTTTAATAAATTCAATTGCACTGTGTAGTGAGGGTCGTGTCTGTCTTGTCTGCTCTGTCTCCGTCCAAATAGCGCTACTTCACCGTATACGGTGTAATGAACAATCTCAAAGCTTGCTTCGAAATACTCCCGTACCTGCCATACCGGTGCCGCTAAAGGACCTGAAACTATCTCGCCCCGAAGGGGACCCTGAAAGACGTCCGTTGCGTAAGGCAGCAGCGGCGGCGGGAGAAGCGGCTCCTTCGCGTGGGCGACAACAAGGCAGGCGAGCAGCCGTCGGCAGCCGAGCCGCGTCTACTATACAGCATGCCTCGATCGGCGACGACGATCACCTAATATGGAAGCGCGCTCTCCTCCCTCGGCAACACACGCGATTCCGATCGCCGTGTTGTTGCGCACTCGTATCCCGGCTGCGCTGAGGCGTTTCTGTTGTGAGTGCATGCTCGGTTCATCGCTTGATTCGTATTCATTCAACAATATCTGTGGTCTTGGGTCCCAAACTTACAATAGGATGACTGAGGAACGCCGTACTGGAGGGCTGTTTCGATCATCTGCTGTTCTTTAAAGTTCACTGTCATCGCACAGTACAAGCCGGGGCGTAGCCAAAAAGTGCCCCCCACCCTCCCCCAAAATTCTTTTTCGCCATGCATATGATAGCGCAAAATGACTGTCTGCCCACTCGGCCCCATTTTAGTTCAAAGAGATGTTTCCCCCCCACCCATCCACCCAAAAAAAGAATTCTGCATGCAAACATGAGTACAAGGGTTACTGGCACATCGCCTCCATCGAAGTGAGACTGCCGGGATTGAATCCACGACTTGCGATTCAGCAGCCGAGCACCGAAACCGCTACACCCGTGTGCCAGACTTCTTTTACTCATTGATTCATTTGATCGGGTTTTTCCTAATTTTTTTTACGTGATAGATTCTAGCTCTTTCTTAAAGAAGCTAAACACTATCGAAAACTGAAACAATTGGTACGGCAAGTTCATTATAGCACCGGAGAAGGCGCCACTGTGAAGTCCTTGAAGGAAGTTTGTCGATCGGGTGGTCCTTCGCGTTAACTGGCACAATCACTGCAGTGGAGTCTAGTTAACCTCCCTACCTTTCCTACATTCCTTCTTTCTCTCTCTCTAGATGAGGATAAAAACAGAAGAGAAGTGAGAATAGTTTTGCGAAATTCACAGAATACAGCAGGATGTTAGTTCCAAGGTAGTAGTTAAGGGGCATGATGGGTCGGCCTAAGTTATTGTGAAGCTTAAAAATTAAAGAAAAGAA
>NW_023608460.1:0-28505 GCF_013339725.1 Rhipicephalus microplus | reverse complement strand
TCTTGTAGAACTTCTTGCAATCGAAAGCGTAAGGGAACTCAGGTGCGCTCAGGACGGGAAGCAAGCAGCGCAGCTTGCGTTTCACGCCCGAGCCCAGGGTTCCGGTTCCGCACGAGAGTAGGCAGAAGCGCCTCAAGAACGTCTGCAGCGCCAACACCCGGCGTTGTGCGGCCAGTGTTCCCCGGCCGCCTTTGGGCTGGTGATACTGCTCGAGAGCATTCAACGCGACCCGAAACGCCTGAGACCACACGTAAAGCTCGAAGGCCGCGCTCTCGACGGGGTGTTTCCCGAGCCTCATCGCAGACGCTACGACGGCGTCTTGGGTACAGTCTGACAGTCTTCTCACTATCTTTGCATACCACTCCGTCCAAGGCGGCGTTTGTTTCTTGAATGCAGATAACAAGGCCACGCGAAACAGTTCGGTCGCCAACAGCGTACCCACCGTGCCAATCTCAAACTCGGCGGGAACGCTGTCCGGGTACGTCATGGGCAGCCGCCGCATAGCAGCCGGAAGGACCACGGCGCGCTGGAGCGGGTGGTACGTCACGCGACCCCGGAGAAGCAGGGCGCTCTCGACTGCGTAGTCCGCAGTCACTGGCTGTCGCTGTCGTCTCGTGACTTCTCGCGACTTGGCCGCGATATACAGCGCCAGAAAGTCTGCCCACACCTTTACGTCGATGCCGTCAAAGATGCTGCCTGCTTTCCCAGAACTCAGGTCCAACGTAGTATTGTATAGAAATACATGTGCCGCGGACACGTCCAGAAAAGACAGCGCCGTTAGTTTGCGGTGTTCGGTCTCACCCGGGGAAAATTGTGAACTAATCAGGGTTTCTGTGGCGAGAGAGGCCACACGGGCAAAGATGTCAGATGCACGTGCATCCGACGAAGCCACGCTGTAGCTCATATTGCTGTACAGGTGGGACCACAGGGGTGGAAGCACGTCGCGAGTGGCCGACAGACACGTCGCCGGTGCGTTGGCGGCTCTCTTAGCTGCGAGCTCGTTGCTCTTGTACAGAAAGTGGCCTACCTCCGTGAGAACTTGGCAGTACACGTACACCGCAGCGTACTGCGGCTGAGCGGCGAACGAATGTACCGTGGCATTCAAGCACCCTAGACAGTCGACGAGCACGGGGCTACTTCTTGTCAGAGGTGGCTTCGCATCAGTGGCGGTGTTGAGAATGGTAAGCCAGTCTGAGCTCTCGACTTTGGCAACAACGTCCAAGACAGAAACCTGGAGCTGATCTAAACCATGCGCGTCGCGGTGTCGCTTGCCAGGTTGGGCCATGCTGGACTCAAATTCGCCAAAGGCACTTGCCATATCCTCAAGACTAAGCCACGTCGCATTGTCTAGAAGTGTTTCAACCGCATCAAAGACCGGTCGCAAATACAGGTGCAGCATTCGAGTGTGGTTTCTTTCCCCCAGCTTTTCGGCCAGAGTCCTTCCACGTGAGATATAGACAGCGAGGACGCCTTGATGTCGCACCAGGTCGACTCCAAATGCGGTGTAAATGCCCCTAGCCACAGAAATTGCCGTCACTCGAGCGAGGAGGGCCGCGGGCTCTCGTATGTGCAAGATAGACGAATCGTCGGGGAACAAACCAAGCGGAAATTTGATTTCTTGCTCTCGGGAACTGCGGTCACCAGCTCTCGCCACGAACTTGTGGCAGGCCGCATAGAAGCGTACGAAAGTCCGAGTAACCATAGTAACGTTCCCGGTTGACTGCGATGCTTAGAATGGTCCAGTTCAGGGCTAGGTCCATCTCCCTGACCGCCGCGTCCACGAAGCTGCGGCCACCTTGGTGCGAGTCCCATTTGCGGCAGACGTGCGCGTAAAAGTTGTCGCAAGGCTCGATGTCGGTGTCGATGAGCGAGCGCAGATAATTGAAAGCCAGGTGACAGTCGAAGCCGACGCAAGGTTCCGCCAGGTCCTGCTTTCGCCACCAAAACACCATGAGCGCCAGCGCCACGGAAGTGGCAAGAGCGCCAACAGCGAGGCACAGGAGGTGGGCAGGCCTCACGCGTCGCCCGGCTGGTCGCCGGTCGTGCACCGAACGCTGAGAGTCATGTGATGCCACGCTTCCGTCTGCGTAATAGATAGATAGATAGATAGATAGATAGATAGATAGATAGATAATAGATAGATAGATAGATAGATAGATATAGATAGATAGATAGATAGATAGATAGATAGATAGATAGATAGATAGATAGATAGATAGATAGATAGATAGATAGATAGATAGATAGATAGATAGATAGATAGATAGATATAGATAGATAGATAGATAGATAGATAGATAGATAGATAGATAGATAGATAGATAGATAGATAGATAGATAGATAGATAGATAGATAGATAGATAGATAGATAGATAGATAGATATAATGACAGTGAGGTTAACCATGTTTTCGTTATCTTTACGCCATAGTCTACTACCGGCAAGCTTAATAAAATTGTGCAAAACAGGGCTCTTGTTCACAAAATATCATCCGTTTAAACTTTCCGTAAAAGATTTATTCAGCCAATCACAGCATGGGAAGTATTGTTATTGAATTCGGCTGACCAATGTAAAAGCGCACCTAAAGAAGGCAAGTTTTGTGGATTTAACTTTCAGTCTTTGTGGCGTTCATCGCAATCGTAATGTAACCAAGATTCGTGAGCGCTGGACACTACACAACATAATGAAACATCGCAATCTATGCCTGTCAAAATTTATACGCGGTCAAAAACCTTACGCTTAGGTTGGTCAATTTAATGGGCCTTAGTCTGGACTAGTTTTGCTTCTTTCGTTCGCCATGTAGAAGGTATACTTACGCAAAGCAGTTGTGGAAGCAGTTTTCGCGGTGCCACTGATGGGTTGGTTTTCTGGCTTTGTGCTGTCCCCTGTCGATAGTCTTCTGGTGTTCTGCAGAGATGTTATTTCGCGTGCTTAGCGTTATCACTGTAGACCACAGGTTGGCGAACTCACTCGTGGGTCGACTCACTTGGACTCACTCGGATCAAGCTGTGAGTGTGAGTGAGTCCAGGTGACTAATATTTTGGCGGGTGTGACTCCGGGTGAGTCTGATTGAAGAAACTTTTCGTGAGTGTGAGTCCGAGTGAGCTCAGCACAGAAAAAATTTTCGTGAGTCCAAGTCCAGGTGAGCCCAATGCACAATATGAATTTCATGAGTAAATCTGAGTGAGTTCGACCTATTTCTGCCGACCTATGATCCTATCTACTCATCTTCAGCATTACTACCAGCCTGGCCTAAATTCACGTTTGTACTAACGTCTACTCACACCTAATCCCCAGCAGTGTCGTTCATACGCCATTTCGATATTTATTGGTACACGGGCGTGAATTACGTAAGAAGGTAACCGTAAGAAGGTAAGCAAATATTGCATTAGCAACAAAAATTCGAATATTATATGAAGTAAGGCTAGCGGCTAGCTTCTGGATCCAATCTGCTGTATACAGGGCGTTTGAAGAAATGTGTCCAATAATATATAAAAATTACAGAAAGGATGTTTCTGCGTTCTACTTTCGGCGTTTCCTTTACTTTGGCCGAAGGCCTCTTCAGATGTGTACAAGCATTAATCACGGCAGTAATTACAGAAACTAAAACAATTAACGTTTTAACCAGTGGAAATACCAATCGAGTCCAATTGGCGAATTAAGGTCCTTATGAATAGTCCATGCCGCTCTGAAATTTTCGAATGGCGGCCATTAGTAATCACCACGGAGGAATGAAATCTGGATGTAGTTTAGCAGGCTAAACCGAAACCAACGCACCACGCTGAGCATCTCCCATTCACTTCTAAACCACCCTCAATGACGACACTGTTTACTTCACCGTCATCAACCATCAAATCTGGAAAATTCGCTTCGTGGTCGCTTTATCGACGCTCGCCTGATTTCCACCCCGAATGCAAGGGAAACAGTGTCGTCATTAAGGGTGTTTCCGGTATAACTTTGTCTCCCCTTCGCGCCTTTCCTTCTCTTGGAATCTTGCCTGTTGCCCTTAACGACCAGCGCTTATCTGGCCTCCTACGGCTCGCCAATTTCTCCTTCATTTCGGCCAAGATGCCCTCTACGTCATTTCGCTCAATGACCCACCTTGCTCTCTTCTCATGTCTTAAGGTTAGACATACCAGTACTTCCCCTGGGTTATACTGTCTTTCATTCAATTAAAGCTGAACCTTTATTCATCTTACCTGTTTGCTAATGTCCGAGCTGGACCGGCGTACTACCATGGGCTCACTAGGCTTCTTCGGTTTATTGTTGGACGGGGCCGTCAGGCTTCTTGCGCTGCCAGCAGATTTCACGGTAGTCGGCGCTGTCGGCAGAACAACCACGTTAGCCACAGTTCTCTGAGATAAGTCACTCGTCGCTTCCGCTGCAGTCAAGAACGGGAATTATTGGCCGTGTATTTTTTGATTCAGGCAGCGTAGATTGGTTAATTGAAAGGAATCACATCAAGTTATTTCTGAGAACCAAAAGTGTCCAGTACACATGACCATGGTGTAGCGCACAGCGGTCTTTTGTTGGCTTCCTCGAGTTCCGATTTCCGCCGACACAAGGTTTTAAAAGCGAATGTTTGTTCAATACATATCATTCAAGCACAGGCCCACACAGTTGTAGCACCTACAAGACGTTGTCCTGTGAAGCTGACTATTATAATGAAAATCGATGGGGTTTAATGTCCCGGAACCACGATATACGAGAGATGCTGTAATCGGAAAAGGCTCCGGAAATTTCCACCATCCGGGGTTCTTTAACGTGCACCAGAATCAAAGTACACGGGCTTCGAGCATTTTTTTCCTCCATCAAAAAATGGGCAGATCCCACGTACAGCGGCAATCGGTGATATGCGAAGCACGAATGAGTATAGTTGATACGTCACTTTCAAATCAACACAACGTTACGAGGCGGAGGTAAATTATGCCGTACATGACTTCCAATGTCAAGATTATCAGGTTTGGGCGTGTCATTTACTTTCGTTGTCTATTCACGCCACGTGATACCAAACGTGGAGCTACAGCGGAACGGTTGCAAGCGCATCATGAGCGTGGTATGTTGTCATGTTCTTACATAACACGAGTGTCAGGATTGTCTTGCTTGCACCAGTCATATACCTTCGTCATCATTGACGTCATGTAACACCTGAATTTCCTATATGAGGAGCCAGCGAAACGGCCGCGAGAGCATCATGAAGGGCCCAATATACTCCGACGTAACGTTGACGCACGTACACGCACGGCGCAGCGACGCCATACGCTAGCAAAACGCGACCGGCACGACCAGCGTCCATCGGCGCGGCCCGGCGGCAAGTGGCGCAAAATGCGACATGCTGCATTTCGCGCTGATGACGTTACCCAGACAGGACTGCGTCTGCCTCTCTTCGTGACGGATGTACACTTCTAGTACATTCTAACATTCGCAGATATCTTCACCAACAGACGCCTGCGCAGTGAACACCGCATCCACTTCTCCTTATCGACAGACACTCGCTTTCGAAGTGTTTCGACACACAGCAGACTGCGATATATGACAGTATCGCCGTTACACCCATCGAAGGGCGCTGCCAGCGATTTCAATCATAGCGCCGTCGCGCATGAGCTGACTGCACTTCAGGCAATCAAGTGTCCTAATGGGAAAATAGATTTTCGAGCCACTTCTAATTTTGGGCTATGTTTCTTTATTCTTAACCATGCTGTATATTCTTTGAAGATACCATCCACCATTTGTGCGCTTCATGTTGTTTGAAATTGCGGAAAACGGCAACTCCCTTCGGAGCGGTCGTATTTTCTTACACTCTATAGCATTTAGTAGAGTTACGAAAGCTCATTTTCTTTCGGCTATTGAAGAACACAAGATGGGCTACACTTATTTGCTTTCTAAGCGAAACAGGTAGTCCATTGTCCTGCCGTTACCATTTTCTTTATGCGTTCCATCAGTCGGTAGGCGGCTTTGAATTGCGTGAGAAGCGCAAGCTGTTCCCATGCCGCACAACGTTGGTAACACCGGCCCGCCTGCCCGATTACACCCCGGGAACTGTTTCTAATCGTATCGCATGCACCCTCCGTGCGGAGATGAGTATCACCCCGCATGCGAAGCCTGCCATCGATTGCTATTCAAGCAGAATGGAAACGTGTCGGCCGTCTGGAAGGAGAATAAGAAAATGCGAGGGAAAGGGGAAGGGCACTCAAGTGGAAACTGTGGTAGTTGCTCACAAGGACGCTGTCGGCATCGCTGGCACGTGCGCTCTCTTGGCGGGTATCAGAAGACTACTGTATAATTTGTCATACATGCTGCGCTCCCAACTAAAGAAAAAAAAACTGCGAAATCGGCAGCTTTCTTTGGAGCAGCCGTATTTTTATACACAAGCATTTTGTAGAGTCACGCGAGATCAGATCCAAAAGAACTAGCCGCCAGCCTTACGTAGTGATTTTATTTTGCTATCGCATTGATTACTTCGCCCTTGCAATGAATGAGTTATTTCGCGTGGCAAGTGATTTGAGAAGATTTAATGCGAATTCAGCTAGATCCCTCTTGTTCTCCCTCGTTATGTAATCCATCGTTCTCACCGAGTATCTCGGAAGCAGAGCCATGACGCTCAGAGGTGAGGGGTTCCACGAGCGGACACGAATCCTGAACAGTAGCGGTCGTGGGTTCTGCCGTAGTCGACTCGGTCTTTTGTTCGGTTGCGTTGAGCGTGTCCGTGAATCTCGCATCACTGTCGCTCCTGGGCAAGGTTAAGCAGGCTGCATCATCCACAGAGGTTGTGAGGCTCACGACAGAGCGCTTGGGTCTTGGAGACGCTTTGCTGCGGTGCTTCCGGCGCTTCTTCCGCTTCCGGTGGCTCCTGTCGCGACGGATGGACTCGGTTGAGCCGGTGTGCGGCTGACCTGACGCACTCCAGGACGATGTCGGTGCACTCTCGCTCATGTTAGTATCGGCATCCGCCATGTTTACATCTTCTTTTTTTTCTTCTCGGTAACGATGGCTCATAACCTAAGTAGGGGACTGATGAAAACAAAGGCTTCTTCCCGGACTGATCGAGCTTGCCCCGTTCGGTGCATTCAGCAATATTCAGATTGAATCATGAAGCGCTTAATTTCTCTCTTGAAGACAGTCGGACTTGTCGCACGAAAATCTCCGCGAAAATGAAAATATTCAGAAGCATAAAACGAACTGTGGAAATCGATGTCTGTGGAAATCGATGCCAGGCAGTTTCGATAATGGTATCTATGCCAACATTGGTATGGCATATAACATGACCGTATGACGAGCATAAGTGAATAGTCATAACATGAAGATCATGACACGTTTGTCATAAATGTCATGGTTTACATTTCATAGTCTTGCTGCTCTTGCGCCCCGCCGCGGTGTTCTAGTGGCTAAGGTGCTCGGCTGCTGACCCGCTGGTCACGGCATCGAATCCTGCTGCGGCGGCTGCATTTCCGATGGATGCGGAAATTTTGTAGGCACGTGTGCTCCTATTTGGGTGCAGGTTAAAGAACCCCAGGTGGTCGAAATTTCCAGAGCCCTTCACTACGGCATCTCTCATTATATGGTTGTTTTGGTACGTTAAACCTCACATATCTATCTCTCTTGCTGCTCTTGCGGTAGTTTCGTTCACGTGACATACTACAAAACTGCTATGGTACGACATGACTGCATGGCGAACATAAGTGACAGACCCTAACGGGGGAATCATGACATAGATGTCATGTAAGTCTAGACTACACCCCACGCACATGGTGCGCCCGCGGTCGTTTCGCTAGCTTCACATACACCAAACTCGGTATTTCGGGACGTGAATAGACTACGAAAATAAAGGACACGTCCGAACATGATAATCATGAAATACGCGTCATGTAAATCATGACTACATGCTATACGCTCATAGCGTGCTCGTGGCCGTTTCATTAGCTCCAGATATAACGTATTTGGTATCACGTGACGTGAATAGACGACGAAGGTAAATGACACGTCAAAACATGATAGCCATGACATGCGTGTCATGTAAAACATGACTACACGCTGCGCTCATAGCGTGCTCGCGGCCATTTCTCCAGCTTCACATATACCAAATTTGGTATCACGTGACGTGAATAGATCACAAAGGCAAACGAAACATCCACACATTGCCCCGGTTTTGCCCTGGTCGAGCTGGGCGGACGATGAGCGATTTGAGCGGATGACCACTTACAAAAATATTACGCAGCATTACCGGCTTAGCAGGAAAAATTATCCTCCCGCACCCTCATCATTGAACAAAGGACAGGCGGTGGCGTGGCGCCTACTTCAGACCCATACGTTCCTTAGTCCGGTAACAATGAATCACTGCATGCCGGAACTTCATTCGGACAAGTGTAAATGTTGAAATAACAGGGCAGACTTGAGCCACATTCTATGGGCATGCCCACAGGCCCCCATGAAAGGCGAATACCCAGACGGGAATGGATGAAATGCTGCGCTCTTCAGCTCTGACTCGCAAATTACAAGCTCGCTTATTACGGCAGGCCGAAGACGCCGCCAAGACCCACAAAATCATACCGCCTCCCCCCCATTCCACGCCTAAAAGTAAAGAGGGATCTTTCTGCTAATTAAATAGTTTGTTCATCTTTCTTTCTCAATATATTTGTCATTACAGTATGAACCATGAAGTGCTTTTTTAACTTTAGTACTATTGTCTCGCTGGCTGGAAAGTTGAATTTTTAAATTAGAAAAATTCAGACATAATTACAAAGTACAACCTACTACTGCTTCTATTCCACATGGACTGCCATCTAATTGACCAGCGCTATTCTCTTGGTAAATGTGCCCATACATCTGAATGTACAAACCAGAGCAACTATGATGGTTTTGATCTATTGTAAATGGGCGCTTATTACGTAATTTGACGGTTGGCACCGTGATGTGAAAATTTGCTGACCGCTCGTAATCTCGTCGTGAGGTCCACGGTACGGCTGTAAACCCTCCCACAGTAGAGTACATATTACTCTAAATGGTTACCCACTTTTTCTAAACACACGTACTAGGTTAACAGGGCCTCATCAAGTGTCAGGCAAACGGGACGGCTTTGTGCTCTCCCATAGTAGAGTTACTAGTACTCTATAAGTAGTTACCCACTTTTTAAGTGTGAATACACTTTATAAGCGACTCCAAACCATCCACCGCCGTCGGCGTCCGCAGTCTTCTCTCTAACTTTAAAAGAAAGAGGACTTGGCGGGCCGCAGCGCGACGCTCTACCGAATAAGCCACGGACGCGACGCTGATATCGGTGTCAGTAACGCGCCTTATGCCCCCTCCCAATTCGCTCGCTCCTCCCATCTCCCCGCTCGCTGCAGCTGCGCGCGCACCCCCCTCTCTCTCGCGCCCGCCTTCTCTCTCAGTCTCCCGTCGAGAGCGGGTCGTGAGGGGGAGTAAAGTTAAAATCCGTTGGCATTTGCCAGTGAGTTAACGTAAACTCCCCCGTGTGATCAAATTGCGATTCCCAGGAACCATTACACTATAAAGGCACCATAGTGTGATTAATAAATATAATAGTGCGAATTAATAAATACCCCTCATAGCATCACCCCGTGTATTCGCACTTAACCATGTTCACCCTCGGGGAAATACTTGGGAGTTTTCTAAACACATCCGTCTTGTCCTCCTGCATAACATTGCTCACGCGAAACAAGTGAAGAATTTTATTTCAATTTTTCATGGTGAAACATTTTTCTCATAGAAATGTTCGATAGGAAAGATTGGTGCCTTTACATGAGAAATTCGCCCCCTGACTCATTTATCAATGCAATTTTATCTATGAATCGCAGATTATTAAGGCATTCTCTATTAGCTGGTGCCTCTAACTTTTCCATGTAGGGCTCTGAAGACCTTCAGTGAACACATAGCGACTATCATTAGGAAAAGCCTGCCTACTTTCCTTACACCCTTCTTTATTGAGATTCTGCCCTTCCTTTTTTTATGAAGGACGAAAACATATTTGAAGTCGCTGTAAGCCTTTTCCTGCATATTTCTACACCCTTTTTCAACACCCCTGTTCCCCAGTGACTGCATGACTGCTGATAGCTCGACTGAGCCCAATGCCTTCTCGTAACCAACGGAGGCTCTGTATAAGGGTCGATTATATTGCACGCATTTCTCTATCACCTGAGTGACAGTATGAGTAAGTCTATATTGAGCAGCCTTTCCGAAATCCTGCTCAGTGTTTTGGTTTAACTTTAAGGCGGTGCTAACTTTATCACTCGTTATCTGTGTAAACATCTTTTATTCACACGTCTGAGGTGCGAATAAGAGGACAAAAAAGAACAAGTACCGCGTTCATACTCAACTCGTGCAAAACACGACATTGTTCCCGTTGCAGCATCATCTCCATTTCCTCTATTTTGCATCGCAATAGGTCAACACAACGAAATGGTCTTTTGATTTCAACAACTATATGTTAGAGATTCCTGAAACATCAGCAATTTCCACCAAAAGGTCGCTAATCCTTGTATCTTACTAAATGTCAGCAGTTACTTCTAGTACACTGCTTTAAAAAGAGGTGTGCATCACAACGATAATGATCCTATTCATGTCATGCGCTAAGTTCAGCACAATAATAGACGCAAGATATTTTTCTATCTCGGCAATATAAAAGCGTTCATAGTTTACATGTTCCAGTAGTAACGTGTGCGACAGAAGACTGCGTCATCAATGGAAAACATTGTCCGCTAAATATTGTTGTGACGGCTAGCAAAAGTAGTGTGGGACGCTAGCAGCTATGCGAAATTGTTTGAATGCATTAACCTAACGACAACAACCGACAATAGAAAATTGCTATCCTACAGTCAAAACGTTCAAATAATGGCATTTACACCTTCCTTGGCTTATTGCCTGTGGATCTAATTACGTTGTGTCAGACAAAAGAAAACAATTTTGATCCATACCCCTCCTCCTTTCACTCATTCGATGCACATATGGTGCTATCCGCACTGAGTCAGTGTTTACTAAATACGGCAAAAATATCGATGGGACCCCAACCCCCCTTCACACAGTCACACAGTCACACAGCCGAATATGTGGCCTCTGGTCGGTCATTTGAACAGGGCTGGAACAGATCCAAGCTATCAAGCAGACCTGGCCCAAGACACTGTGCTTCGGTCACGAGTGTGGCCGAAGGATGCACACCATCCTCCCACCGGCTAGCGTACCCCAACTTGGACATCACGCACACATACGGGTACGCTAGAATTACGTACCCACTAAACTTGCTTCTCCTCAAGGATTGAGCTCCACCACCTGGCCAGTGCCATGTACTGTGCTTCAGGTCACATGTTCACAGCTCTGGTTATGTACTTAGGAGTGATAGTGTCATATGTTCCTATGTTCATATGTTCTCAAAGCCAGATAGGTCACTTGCATTGACGAGACTTAAAGGTCTGAACATCGTGGGACACGAAGTTTGCGATGTATTGCCACGCGCGTTTCTTATTTTCACTTTTCTTTGATTCGGTGTTCGTCCACAAATCCTGGGTCCGCAATGCTCAGCGTAAACTGCGCCTCATTGTTCGAGGAGGTTAGCGGTCAATATAGATCGTTCTGCTAAGATTGTCCGTATTGCGCCAACACTAGAGATTATTCCAAATCTTGCGCAAAGACCAGTGATAACGCTGGAACATTCATCGACAGGTTAAAAGCCGCCTTGCTCCGCCGCTTGTCAGTTGATTGACGGCCGACGCTCTGTTCGTCGCTATCAGTGCCCGTGTATTGCTTTTACTGACCTTCAGTTTCCTGGCCACAAGTTGGTCCGAATAAAAAGTTTCATCATGGCATCGAGTCCACTCCCTTCATTCACGTCGCGGCCCCGTGACAGCATTGCGACGTTTGTCTAGTACATCGTATGCCGTTTGTTTTTGTTGTTAAGGCGTTTATTAGCCGGCAACCAGCGATCATACGCTATGGCGACAGTCGAAGAGGGAGCCGCCTGGCGACCTAGCAGCTTGTTACTATGAGTGGGTCATAGTAAGCCTTCAGGCGCTCCACGTTGACGATGTCACGCCCGTGGTGGCACATGTCCGCAGATTGTTCGACGGGTTCGATCAGATAGTTGACCGGAGATGAGCGCTCGATGACACGGTAAGGGCCTTCGTATTTGTGAAGTAGTTTGGAAGAGAGGCCAGCTACAGAGGTCGGGATCGAGAGCCATACAAGCGCACCAGGAAGGAACGTGGGCTCAGACGTGGTGGAGCCGTTACCAATGCACCTTTGCCGCTCTTGCTCATACGTCGATAAAGTCTTGGCAAGCTCCCGACACTCTTCAGCAAGCCAGGCTGTCTCAGAAATAGGTGCTCGCTCAGATGGATCCGGCGTGTACGGGAGTATCGTGTCCATGGTGTGCGACCGGGGCCTTCCGTACAGCAAGAAGAAAGGTGAAACTGGTCGTGCTCTGATGGGCAGTGTTGTAGGCGTATGTGACGAAGGGCAGTATATCATCCCAATTCGTGCGGATAGCCATAACTTCAAACGCAGTCGACATTACCCCAACAGGAAGCTGCGCTCAGAATTTGAAAGGGTCTTCATGACGTGCGCGACACGAAAATGAAGAGTCTGGCTTCGGTTGCCGTAGAAGGGGAAAATAAATATTCGCTTTTAAAGAAACTGTTTCTTGGTGACATTTAGATCGAGGACCGATCTTCATCTGAAGAAGATCGGTTTCCGATCGAGCCGGCACCAATAAAGTTTTTTAAAAGCATATATATCCATATATATATATATATATATATATATATATATATATATATATATATATATATATATATATATATATATATATATATGTATATATATATATATATATATATATATATATATATATATATATATATATATATATATATATATATATATATATATATATATATATGGCCCAACGGGATCGTTGTCAACAACGATAAATATATTTATTTCCCAACACTTTCGGGAAGGGTCCTCCCTTCATCAGGGGATGAGCTATACTCAATAAACAATTGTATCGGGCCAGTTGGTAAGGATCCATCTTGCTAAGCGCTTGTGTTGTGTGTTCTTTGTTATAGTGGCTGCGCTTCTTAGCAAGATGGAGCTATACTGACATGAATTTCCAAACTTCGTTGCTGCCGCGTCCCTCTCGCCTTGAAACATGTTTGCGAGAGTGAGCGGGAACTAAAAAAAAGGAAAGAAAAAAAGGGGGGAAAAAAAGAAAAAGAAAGAAAAGAAAGAAAGTAAACAAGAGGAAGAACCACTGTCAACACTGAGAACGAAACCAACTGTCCGTCTACGTCCACATACGTTTCTTATCACGTGCTGTTCAGTTCTCGACGTGTGTCCGGCCACCCAAGATTGTCGTCGCGGTGCCGGGAGGGTCCGTGACGGCGTGCGTAAAGAAAGGGTTTCCCCGTAATGGGTCGGTCGGCGTGCGTAAATGAAGGGGTTCCCGTTAATGGGTCGGTCGGCTCTTTTTACCTTTAATCTTCGTCTGTTTCCCTTCAATGGTCATCAAGTGGTAGGCGAACGACAAAACTTTGTATGTGCATGTGGAAAAAAAAGAAAAAAAGGAAGAAAAGAAAAAAGGAAGAAAAAACGAAAAACAAAAAAACAAGAAAGAACAGTGTACACGTACGAGTGAGTCAGAAAAAAGCATGGTCTCCAGCTATCAATCTTTGTCACCAATTTCCTCCAGGCTTACTTCTCGGAGGCAGTTGAGTTTTCCGGGGTCCTCGTTGATGCCGGCTACTATTGTTCGAAATTTGAAAATAAAATATGCCTCACACTGTTCGCGCTCACGTCTGTTTGAGAAACCGGACTGCAAAAGAGTTACGCTGATATTTTCACAACTGTGGTTTGGCAGGCGCAGATGTCTAGATGAAGGTAGCTTCGGCAGTGAAGTGGCGTGGTACCGGGGATTATTGAACCGCAGCCGAAATGGCGTGTCTGTTTGGCCGATATATTCTTGTCCGCAGATGTTGCAATTTAGCATGTATATTACGTTACTGGAGTCACAATTAAGGCTTTCAGTTATGCAGTCTTTGAAATCCGAGAAGTTCGCTTTGGATTCACGTGTTGTGACCATCTGTGGGCATACCTTGCATCGAGCTTTTCCGCAGGGATGGCACCCTGACTGAAATTTGGGGGTGGTTGTTTTTGCTCTGACAAGAATGTTCTTCAGATTTTTATCCCGGCGGTACACCACGTGAGGTGGCTTCGCGAAGATAGAAGTTAGTCGTTTGCTTTGCCTGATTATGTTGAAATGGCGGGACAGTATGTTGTTGATTCGTGGCGCTGATGAGGAGTAAGTTAGTACAAGGTTCGTTTGGGAAGTCGTTTTAGGTACTCTGTTTTGTCCCTTAATATTATCATTCCTGTTCACGTTGCGAGCACGTAGTATGGCATCGTCAATAATGTCTTCCGGATAATTTTGTTTCAATAAGGAATGCTTTAGGTGTTCCGCGTGTCTGTCAAATTCTCGCATATCGGTGCATATTCTTCGGTACCGATAGGCCTGAGAATATGGAATACCCGTTTTGCAATGATTTGGGTGGCTGCTGTTGAAATGTAGGTACATTTGACGGTCTGTAGGCTTTTTGTAAAGGTTTGTTGACAAGCGGTCATTTTCGACCGTGACAGTGACGTCCAAAAAGTTAATGCTAGTTTTGGAAATTTTGTGCGTGAATTTTATTGACGGGTGGCACTTGTTAAAATCCTCTATGTAGCTGAAAAGATTTCCCTCATCATGGTTCCATATCATAAAAATATCGTCTAAGTATCTTCTGTAGTAGAAAGGTTTCGAGGTGCGTCCCTCAATGAATGGGATTTCAAGTGAAGCCATAAAGGTGCTTGCGAAGTTTGGGGCCATTTTCATGCCCATTGCAGTGCCACTGACCAGAAGGAAATGCTTGCCATTGAACTCAAAATGGTTATTATTTAGTACAAGTTCAAGAAGTGTAAACAGTACCTTGCCGCTTACACTAGTTGATGAGTCACATTTTACATATTCAGAAACCATAGCCGCTATCCCGTCATGGTGGGGTACAGTGAGCAGACGTCCATGGTCACCAGAAAACTGCCGCCTGGGATGTCGAGACTTGAAGTTTCGCTGATGAAGTGGTTTGTGTCCTTTAGGTAATAGGGAACATTTTGGGGGATGTTTTTATTAAGGAATTGATTAATTCTGATATGTTTTCATTTGATGTGCTGTTACTGGATACTATCGGACGTCCCGGATTACCTGCCTTGTGTACTTTGGGGAGCAAATAGAATCGACCGGGAACAGAATGGGCCGGTAACATTGCTTTTAACATTTTGCAGGTAATTTTCTCGTCCCGGCGGAGATTGTTTAGGGTTACTTTTATCTCCCTTTCAAATTCGAGAGTCGGGTCAGTTGGAAGTTCTTTGTAGAATTTTGTGTCTGATAGCTGTCATTCCCCTTCTTTTAAGTAGTCCGACGTGTTTAGAATTACTATGCAGCCCCCTTTATCAGCCGGTTTGATAGTAATTCCAGTGTTTTTTCGTAGTTCATCGAGTGCCCTTCGTTCTGGCTTTGATATGTTGTTTCGAAATGGCCGATTTTTTTCATACGTTCTGATGATATCTTTTTGAACTGCTGATATATACATATCGAGGTGCTTGTCCCTCTGCTCACCCGGACACCATAATTTGTCACCACCAATCACTCTAGTCTCGTCCGTACAGTCCTTGCGATCATGAAAGTATTCACGGAGGCGGAGATTACTCGCAAAGTTACCGAGGTCTTGGTACAGTTCAAATTCATTGAATCTACCGGGTGATGGACAAAAGGTTAAGCCTCTCGACAAAAGTTGAAGCTGAGCGGGTGTGAGTGTTGTGTTTGATAGATTGAGGACATTTTTCTTATAAGTTTTCGGCTGCTCTTGGCTATCACGTGGCACGGGAGTGTCAGCGTCATATTCGAGAGTACGGATGTTTTGATTAGGATTGCACTGTAGTTTCGAGTTCCCATTTTTCCCCTCAAAGTTAGGTTGTGGTACGGGTGTTCCCTGGCGTTCTTGTACGGCCTCATTCCTATTTTTCTGTTGCAGAGCAGTGGAGCTACTGCAGTCCCGCTTCAATTTTCTATCTTTTACTACTGAAATTTCGCCTCTCTTCTTTAGTTCATATCTTTCCAGTTCTCTTGCCTCATGCTCTCCGAGATTAGATACCAATTTCTGCGTGGCCTCCGTGACACTGTATTCGGCGGCCTTACGCTCACTATGGTCCGCAATGACCCGAGTCAGTTACAAGGACGCTTCTAGTAATATTTTTTCCCACTTCCCCCTTTCTGCTTCACTTAGTGTAGAGATTGAGGGGTTGCAGGCTAGGCGGAGGCCCTCAGGTGCAATTTCGTGGGATAGACATTTGGTTAGTTGTTCCGCGTGTTTTTTCGTATTGCACCCGCTTTTCAATGATTTTCCTAATCGATAAAAATGAGTGGGACCATGCGTGTTTAAGACTGCCCGTACCTTTTGTTACCCCGTGTCATTCGGAAGCCGCCGCCTTGGTCTTCGAAATGACGGAATGACGGTCTTCGGAATGACGGAATAGCGGCTATGGTTTCTGAATATGTAAAATCTGACTCATCAACTAGTGTAAGTGGCAAGGTACTGTTTACACTTCTTGAACTTGTACTAAATTATAACCATTTTGAGTACAATGGCAAGCATTTCCTTCAGGTCAGTGGCACTGCAATGGGCACGAAAATGGCCCCAAACTTCGCGAGCACCTTTATGGCTTCACTTGAAATCCCATTCATTGAGGGACGCACCTTGAAACCTTTCTACTACAGAAGATACTTAGACGATATTTTTATGATATGGAACCATGATGAGGGAAGTGTTTTCCGCTTCATAGAGGATTTTAACAAGTGCCACCCGTGAATAATATCCACGCACAAAATTTCCAAAACTAGCATTAACTTTTTGGACGTCACTGTCACGGTCGAAAATGACCGCTTGTCAACAAACCTTTACAAAAAGCTTACAGACCGTCAAATGCACCTACATTTCAACAGCAGCCACCCAAAGCATTGCAAAACGGGTATTCCATATTCTCAGGCCTACCGGTACCGAAGAATATGTACCGATATGCCGGAATTCGACAGACACGCGGAACACCTAAAGCATTCCTTATTGAAACAAAATTATCCGGAAGACATTATTGACGATGCCATACTACGTGCTCACAACGTGAACAGGAATGATATTATTAAGGGACCAAACAGAGTATCTAGAACGACTTCCCAAACGAACCTTGTACTAACTTACTCCTCATCAGCGCCACGAATCAACAACATACTGTCCCGCCATTTCAACATATTCAGGCAAAGCAAACGACTAAGCTCTATCTTCGCGAAGCCACCTCAGGTGGTGTACTGCCGGGATAAAAATCTGAAGGACATTCTTGTCAGAGCAAAAACAACCACCGCCAAATTTCAATCAGAGTGTCATCCCTGCGGAAAAGCTCGATGCAAGGTATGCCCACAGATGGTCACAACACGTGAATCCAAAGCGAACTTCTCGGATTTCAAAGTCTGCATAACTGAAAGCCTTAATTTTGACTCCAGTAACGTAATATACATGCTAAATTGCAACATCTGCGGACAAGAATATATCGGCCAAACAGACACGCCATTTCGGCTGCGGTTCAATAATCACCGGTACCACGCCACTTCACTGCCGAAGCTACCTTTATCTAGACATCTGCGCCTGCCAAACCACAGTTTTGAAAATATCAGCGTAACTCTTTTGCAGTCCGGTTTCTCAAACAGACGCGAGCGCGAACAGTGTGAGGCATATTTTATTTTCAAATTTCGAACAATAGTAGCCGGCATCAACGAGGACCCCGGAAAACTCAACTGCCTCCGAGAAGTAAGCCAGGAGGAAATTGGTGACAAAGATTGATAGCTGGAGACCATGCTTTTTTCTGACTCACTCGTACGTGTACACTGTTCTTTCTTGTTTTTTTGTTTTTCGTTTTTTTCTTCCTTTTTTTTCTTTTTTTTCTTTTTTTCTTTTTTTTCCACATGCACATACAAAGTTCTTTCATTCGCCTACCACTTGATGACCATTGAAGGGAAACAGACGAAGATTAAAGGTAAAAAGAGCCGACCGACCCATTAACGGGAACCCCTTCCTTTACGCACGCTGACCGACCGATTACGGGGAAACCCTTTCTTTACGCACGCCGTCACGGACCCTCCCGGCACCGCGGCGAAAATCTTGGGTGGCCCGACACACGTCGATAACTGAACAGCACGTGATAAGAAACGTATGTGGACGTACACGGACAGTTGGTTTCGTTCTCAGTGTTGACAATGGTTCTTCCTCCTGTTTACTTTCTTTCTTTTCTTTCTTTTTCTTTTTTCTCCCCCTTTTTTGTTTTCTTTCCTTTTTTAATTCCCTCTCACTCTCGCAAACATGTTTCAAGGCGAGAGGGACGCGGCAGCAACGAAGTTTGGAAATTCATGTCAGTATAACTCATCCCCTGAAGAAGGAAGGACCCCTCCTGAAACTGTTGGGAAATAAATATATTTATCCTTGTTGACAACGCTCCCGTTGTGCCATATCCCATACCTTCACGAAGACTAACTGGCCCATTGAATTATTACTCCCGCTATATATATATATATATATAGTGTGAGCGCTGATTGTGTTGCTTATCATTTTCACTTTCACCTGCGCATACAAAGCACCGTGATCATCATCATCGTAGCGGCTCGCTGCTTGTTCGGTTGCTGGCTCGCGCGTCTGGGTTGACAATAAAACGGTCGCTCCTTCGTACCTGACGTCGTCTCACAAGTGGTGGAGCGTGCTGTGATTCCCAAGTCCTCGTGCACTACCGGTCACCCCTGGAGCTCCGATCAGGTCGACGGCTGTGCTTGCCAACAGTGATGGCGCAAAACGACCCACCCCCTACCGCCTTCTTCGCACCACCCGCTCAGCCTGCTGGGCCTCACCACACCGTGAGTACCTCGCAACGAGACCCTCCAGTGTTTTCTGGCCTTCGCGGTGAGGACGTCGAAGAATGGCTGGACAGTTACGACCGTACCAGTGCTTGCAATTACTGGGATGAGGCACATAAGCTGCGCTATGTACCCTTTTATCTGAAGGAGGTTGCTAAGACGTGGTATCATAACCACGAACGCGACTTTCCTGATTGGTCAGCATTCACGGTGCAGCTGCGTCAAATATTCGGCACTTCTACAGGACGCTCTGAGGTAGCTAAACAGAAGCTCGCTACCCGCATCCAGGGGCCTGACGAATCGTACACATCGTACATTGAAGACGTTCTGGCCCTCTGCCGCCGCGCCCAAAAGGACATGCCGGAGGCCGATCGTATTCGGCAAGTAATGAAAGGCATCAACTCCGTCGCCTTTAATGCTCTTGTCATGCAGAGCCCGACAACAGTTCAGGACATTATTACCACCTGCCAGCGCCTGGACGCACTTTACTCAATGCGCCTTCCACACGCCTCCTATGACACTCGTCTTACTGGCGAGCATGAGCTGCGAGCTCTAATTCGCACCATAGTGAGAGAGGAACTTCACAGCCTTGTTCCTGCCAGCGCACCGACTTCACCTGCCCGCTCACCCCCTCCTAACCTGCGGGAAATTATAAAGGACGAATTGGCGTCGATGACGAGCGTCGCACGTGCCCCGCCGCCTGTGCCCTTACATGTGCCTACGTATGCCGAAGTCGTGTCACGGCCTCCTCCACCTACTCCACCTGTAACTACGGACGTCGTATACGACCATTTGGCTGCGATGGCAGCCAAGGCACCACCACAACCACACTTCCCTGCCTGGCGCCCTACGCGCCCCGTCTGTTACTACTGTGGCATAAGAGGACATATCTCCCGCTTTTGCCGTCGGCGCCAGCAAGATGAACGACGAGGTTATTCTTCGTACGAGAGTGACCGGGCTGCGCGGTCTGACCCCTACGTTCCAGGAACCTACATTCCCTCGTCACGACGTTCGCCTTCGCCTCCTTTGTCCCACGGTGAACCTCGTTCTTCCCGCTCACCCCGCCGTCGTTCACCATCGCCCTTCCGCCGTACTACTTCGCCTTTACGTTCTGCCCTGATGCCCCTCGACAGCCACTCGGAAAACTAGCAGCTGCAGTTTTTGGAGGAGAAACTGCCTGTCGTCGAATTGTCCCAATTCCTCCTGCGCGCCCTGCAAATTTACTAACTGTTTGTGTAGAAGGCATTTCGGTTGACGCACTCGTGGACACTGGAGCAGCCATTTCGGTCATTGATCGCGAACTATGTCATCGTCTACGAAAAGTGCAAACTCCATATGTTGGTCCGGTGTTATGTGGTGCTAATGAAAATAGAATTTACCCTATTGGACAATGCACTGTTCGTGTTCTGATCGACGGAATTCGTCACCATATACAATTGGCTGTGCTTTCTTCATGTGCTCATCCGATTATATTGGGCTGGGACTTCCTGTCAGCCGCTTCCGCTGTCATTTCGTGTGGTCCGCCCGTTATTCGCATTACGGACACTGAAAATTCTAGTGCTTACGATTTTTCGTCGCCTCACCTTGTTGCAGCTGCAGACTTTGTACTGCCCCCGGCCCAAGAACGTATCCTCACCATTAGATCCAGCGATACCATTGACGGTGACGCAGTGGTTGTCCCCGATCAGCGCTGCATTTTCCGAGGAATCGCCATCGCATGTTGTCTAGTGCGGTTTTCGCGTGGTCATGCCAGTCTCACCGCCTACAACACGACAACAGAGCCACAACTACTGCCAGAGGGGTCCACTGTTGCCAGCCTTATCGACATAGCACCGGTATGTGTCGTCACTGTATCGTCTCCGCCGTCAGTCGCTAAGTGTACGCCACCAGGAGGCTCATCTAATGCGCTTAAAGCCACTTTGAGTCCATATCTCACTCCAACGCAAACTAATGACTTAATGGCCCTTTTAACAAAACACAAGACTTGTTTTGACGTTTGTTCGGATGGCTTAGGTCAAACTACGGTGACCTCTCATCACATCGCCACAGACGGTTCTCGTATTATCCGCCGTCGCCCTTACCGCGTGTCGTCTTCAGAACGCAAGGTCATCGAGGAACAAGTCAATGACATGCTCGCACGCAACGTTATCAGACCTTCCACAAGCCCTTGGTCTTCTCCTGTTGTCCTAGTTAAGAAAAGGGACGGATCAGTGCGATTTTGCGTTGATTACAGGGCACTAAACAAAATTACGCGCAAGGATGTATATCCTATGCCTCGAATTGACGATGCACTTGACACCTTACAGGGTGCAGAATATTTCTCAAGTCTCGACTTACGATCTGGGTATTGGCAGATCCCGATGCATGAGTCTGATAAAGAGAAGACAGCGTTTGCTACTCCTGATGGTCTCTTCGAATTCAATGTGATGCCTTTTGGGCTCTGCAATGCCCCAGCCACATTTGAGCGGATGATCGATACGGTGCTGCGTGGCCTAAAATGGAAGACCTGTCTTTGTTACCTGGATGACATCGTCATCTTTTCATCCAGCTTCTCGCAACACCTAGAACGTCTAGACGAGGTGCTCACATGTCTAGCCAAAGCCGGTCTCCAGCTAAATACCAAGAAGTGTCGGTTTGCGAGCCGCAGCATCAAAGTGTTAGGCCACGTTGTCAGCAAGCTTGGCATCGAACCTGATCCCGACAAAGTGGCCGCTGTGCTGCACTTTCCTAAGCCCACCACGCTCAAAGACCTTCGCAGCTTCCTCGGCTTAGCCTCTTACTTCCGCCGTTTTGTCCGTGATTTTGCCACTATCGCGGCTCCTCTTCACAAACTCCTGACCACAAGTGCATCATTTCTTTGGACAGATGACTGTGAAGCTGCTTTCCAGACCCTGAAGCGATGCCTCACGTCAGGGCCAGTTCTTCGCCATTTTGATCCCACAGCCCCTACTATATTACACACTGACGCAAGTGGGCACGGAATCGGCGCTGTTCTGCTGCAGCGTGACCAGGCTTCACAAGAGCAAGTCGTGGCTTACGCGAGCCGTACTCTCTCCCCAGCGGAACGCAATTACAGCATCACTGAACAGGAATGTCTCGCTATCGTATGGTCCGTGCAAAAATTTCGCCCCTATTGTATGGCCGCCGCTTCACGATCGTCACGGATCATCATGCGCTCTGTTGGTTGTCATCATTAAAAAACTTGTCAGGACGCCTCGGTCGTTGGGTGCTCCGACTGCAGGAGTATGACTACAGTGTCACATACCGGTCGGGCCGCAAACACCAAGATGCCGACGCTTTGTCACGCTGTCCGCTGTTGCAAAATCATGACGCATCTACCTGCTGCGCAGCACCTCCCAGCCAAGAGACCACGCAGATGACCAGTCTTAGTCCCATCGAGCCCACTGCACCGGATGACTTCCTTCAATCCGCAGACCTCACCTCGCTCCAACGTGCAGACACATACTGCCGTACAATCATCGATCGGCTCACCGGCTCATCTCGTGCTCCCAACAGCCGCTTGCGACGACAACTCACGCGTTTCAAACTTCATGACGGAACGCTACTTCGACAAACTTACCATCCTCTCGGTAGCCGATGGGTCCCGGTCATACCTCGCTCACTTCGACTCCAAGTCTTAGAAGCCTTTCATGACGACCCGACGGCTGGCCACTTGGGTTTTCATAAAACCTACGATCGCATTAAGACTCGCTGCTTCTGGCCTGGCCTCTCCACTAGTGTTTCCAGGTACGTCACTTCCTGTTCATCATGTCAGCACCGAAAACGTTCGACATCTCTTCCCGCCGGCCCTCTACAGCCTCTCCCGTGCCCATCCGCTCCCTTCGAGTTCGTCGGCATAGACTTATACGGACCCCTTCCGCTTACCGCCGCCGGTCACCGCTGGATTGTTACTGCCGTAGACCATCTTACTCGCTACGCTGAGACGGCAGCTCTTCCTACTGGAGCTGCCAGCGAAGTAGCCGACTTTGTTCTGCGTGCCATTATCCTGCGCCACGGCGCCCCTCGTGTTCTCCTGAGTGACCGTGGCAAGACATTTCTTTCTCGTGTGCTCGCTGAAGTTTTACGGGCCTCTGACACAATCCATAAGACCACCTCGGCATATCATCCGCAAACCAATGGTCTTACTGAGCGTTTTCATAGAACCTTGTCAGACATGATCTCTATGTATGTCCAACCCGATCACAAGAACTGGGACACAATACTACCTTTCGTCACGTTTGCCTATAACACTGCCATACAACGCACTACAAGTTACAGCCCGTTTTTTCTTGTGTATGGCCGTGCACCATCTTTTGTTCTAGACACCAGCTTTTTGTCCACGCCTTCTGTCCCATCTGCGTCCCTTCCGGAAGAATTCGCTGCCCGTGTCAACCACTGCCGCACAATCGCCCGCGCCAACACCTCTACCATTCAGGCCCAGCGAAAAGTTCGTTGTGATGCGACACGTCGAGTTGTGTCATTCTACCCAGGCGACGAAGTGCTCCTCTGGACACCTGTTCGCACACCCGGCCTCTGTGAAAAATTCATTCACAGATACCTGGGTCCTTACACCGTGCTTGAACGAACATCGGCCGTAAATTATCGCGTCGCGCCGGTTACTTCGGCTTCTGATCGCCGTCGTCGCGGGACCGAGATCGTCCATGTGTCTCGCCTGAAACCTTATATCCAGCGCTCATACACTTACTAAATGAACGTCTTGCAGACCGCTTTCGTGTAGGGGGGAAATAGTGTGAGCGCTGATTGTGTTGCTTATCATTTTCACTTTCACCTGCGCATACAAAGCACCGTGATCATCATCATCGTAGCGGCTCGCTGCTTGTTCGGTTGCTGGCTCGCGCGTCTGGGTTGACAATAAAACGGTCGCTCCTTCGTACCTGACGTCGTCTCACAATATATATATATATATATATATATATATATATATATATATATATATACACTCGTCTTCGCATTATATATATATTGTTGTTGTTATGTGGGGTTTAACGTCCCAAAACCACCATATGATGATGAGAGACGCCGTAGTAGAGGGCTCCGGAAATTTCGACCAACCACCTGGGGATCCTTAACGTGCACCCAAATAACGGGGTTTATTCGCATAGCAGAACGCAGAAGGCGAAGCAGTCAGCAGCATTCGGCGAAGCGCAGCAAGCACGAGCTTATAGTGATGGCGATGCCCCTGAGGCGCCGAGAAATGCCGCTGAGCCCCTCTTCTTCACTGCAATCGCCCTCCGCAGAAAAAGGCGCCATCTTGGCGGATTAGGGAGAAGAGACGACTAATGGGACATAATATGGCTTGAGGCGAGAGACGTGGACAGTGTCGCAGCCGCGGTAGCGTAGGTCTGTGGATGGGATGATGGGCTCCACGATATAGTTTACGAGTGACGTTTGCTCTACAACGCGGTATGGGCCGATGTATTTAGGAAAAAGTTTTGCGGAGCGGCCAGGTGCAGTAGCAGGTGCCCGAAGCCATACCAATGAACCAGATGGAAAGTTTGCAGCCGAACGGTCCCCAGTCAGGCGGGATTGCTGCTGCCACTGGTCCTCGGTAGAAAAAGAGCGGGCAAGCTGGCGGCATTCTTCAGCATGTCGAGCAGCTTCGGACAGAGTTGTACTTTCGGAATCATAAGGTTTATATAGGAGAATAGTGTCTACTGTATTTGAAGGTTCTCGTCCGTACAGAAGAAAGTATGGCGAAAACCCAGTAGTAGCTTGTACGGCAGTATTATACGCGTAGGTGACGAACGGGAGAACTTGGTCCCAATTTGAATGATCAGAGGCGACGTACATCGACAGCATATTGCCAAGAGTACGGTTGAAGCGCTCCGTCATGCCATTCGTTTGAGGATGGTACGCTGTACTTGTGCGGTGCACGATTCGGCATTCGTTGAGTAATGCCTTCAAGGCCTCAGAAAGGAAGGCACGGCCTCTGTCACTTAAGAGCACGCCAGGGGCACCATGACGCAGAATCAAACGTTGCGGGGCACCATGACGCAGAATCAAACGTTGCAACAGAAACGTTCTAACGTCACGGGCTGTGGCAGTCGGCAGCGCGGCTGTTTCGGCATAGCGTGTCAGATGGTCTATCGCAACAATAATCCAACGATTACCAGCTAGAGTTGATGGTAGTGGTCCGTAAATGTCAATGCCGACGCGATCAAAAGGTCGACTAGGACAAGGGAGAGGTTGTGACGGGTAGACTTTCCCGGGAAATAACTTTTGTCGTTGGCACTGAGCACACGAGCGAATGAATTTCCGCACGTAGTTATACATGCCTCGGAAATTAAATATGAGTCAAAGCCTAGCGTATGTCTTGAAGAGGCCTGCGTGGGCGCACAGTGGTTCTGCGTGAAAAGCTTTGCAGATAATAGCTCGAAGATGGCGGGGTATCACAAGAAGACACTTGCGACCGTCAGAAAGGTAGTTGCGTCGATAAAGAAGATCATCCCTTAGGCAAAAGTTGCTAGCCTGGCGGCGGAGAGCGCGAGACGGCGAAGGAGTGAGAGGATCAGAAAGAATTCTTATGAGAATGCTTCATACCGGCTTCATACCGGCTCATACCGTAGCAATATATTTACACAGCACCAACTGGCAAGCCTAGATGCAGAACAAGAGCTGCGCCCTACCCCAAAATCACGTCGTCTTCTTCGGTGCCTGCAGTCTACCTATCTAACCGCTTTAGTGGGATACTGTATCATAACAATATGCCGCTTTAAAATCAGCACAACGTTACCGAAGTGGATGTAAATGATGCCGTACATTACTTCCGTGTCATGATTATGATTTTTAGATACGTCGTTTACTTTCCTCATCTATTCACGTCACGTGATACCAAATTTAATACATGTGGAGCTTGCTAAACGGCCGCGAGCACTCTATGACCGTGGTAAGTTGTCATGTTCTTTCATGACACGCATTTCAGATTCATCATGTTTGCACCAGCGATATATTCCATCACCCATTGACCTCACGTAACACCAAATTCGGTATATGCAGAGCTAGCAAAACGGTCGCAAGCGCATCATGATGGGACCAATATACTGCAATGTAGCGTTAACGCGCGTGAACGCTGGGCACAGCGACGCTATATTAGCAAAACGCGACTGGCGCTACCAGCGTTCATCGGTGCGCCCGACGGCAACCGTCTCCAAATGCGACATGCTGCATTTGGCGCCAATGCGTTACCCAGACAACACTGCGTCTCCCCGTTTTCGTGACGGAGGGACGTCGGAAGCGCTGAAACACGCATGCGTCAAAGAAATGCAGTGCGGCGCGCGCCTGTGAGTTGTTACGTTTGGCCCGGTGATTCTTCTGGGCAGACGCCATTGTGCGTAAGCCGGTCTACTGGGGAGGCTCTCAACTCCATTGGCGCCCAATCTGCCCGACGCTGTCGAAGATTTCGGCAATTACCCAGACAATGTGGTAAGCAAAGGCGAGATCCTGACTTTCAAATGCGGACCCTTTCGTCGTCCCTTCAGGCAGCAGCGGTGCCTGAAGACCTCGGTGACTCATCTGGCGACGAGGGAAGCTGTTGTGACCGGCGCCAGAGCTGACGGGAGAGCGGCACTCTTTTAATCCTCAATCAAGTAGCCGACCGGCCGGCTGCCTATGCTCGTCAGGCAATGTCCGTGCTAGCCGAGGATGAGACATCGTGTCGCCACGACGCCGTAAACCATTCGAGTGAGGACAACCAACACAGCATCTTCCTTGGAGGAGACCGTGGCGGTCTTTGCGAATTGCCCCGCTAATTGAGCGAACAAATTCGGCGGACCCTTTGATGTATGGTGTCAGGAGCTTGGGACCTCTCGACCAGCGGCACACACTCGACGAGGAAGAGCACCGCTGGCGCCACCTTGCAGTGCAGTGTTCACGACTCAATATTGGACGTTCACGTGGACCGTGCCTGCTTGTCCCCCTCACCTGTTGTGTGTGTGTGATTGGTGTTCCACCTAAAGAGGAGGAGCCCAACAGGGCTTAAAACGACGCCGCAGAGTGCTGGACGTCGCTCTGAACCATGTAACGGTTCAACCACCACGCTCGTGGTTTGTGAAAGCACTAACCCTTCTTTTCTGTAAATACGTGTAAATAATGCCACAAACCTGTTTGTTTCTGTATCCTCTTCTTGTCAGCGTTTGTTTCCTCCACCCGGTTACATCAGCAACTTCCTCCTGCGATTCTCTTTGCGACCCTTGACAGAGTATATGGCAAGACCGGCGCCTCGCGTGGCAACGCCGGAGTGAACGATGATATGAACGCCGGCGAGCACGCGCACCGCGTCCTGTCGAAATGTATTGGCGCCTTGACTGTGGCATGTAGTCATGTTCTCACATGACACACATTTCATGATTATCATGTGTGCACCAGTCCCATACTTTCGTCCTCCACTGAAGTCACGTAATACCAAATTTGGCATCTGTGAAGCCAGCGAAACGGCCGCGAGCGCACCATGCGTGTGGCATGTAGTCATGTTGTTACATGACACGCATGTCGTGATTATCATGTTTGGATGCGTCATTGACCTATGTCATCTGTTCGCGTCACGTAATACGAAATTTGCTACATGTGAAGCTAGTGAAATGGCTGCGGGCGCATCATGAGTGTAGCATGTAGTCATGTTGTTACATGACACGCATCTCATGTTTATCATGTTTGCACCACTGTCATACTTTCGTCCTCCATTCACGTCCCGTAATATCATATTTGCTATATGTGAAGCTAGTGAAACGGCCGCTGAGTGCATCCTATGTGTGGCATGTATAGTCATGTTTGAACATGAAACGCATCCTATGGCTATCATTTTGCACCAGACATATACCTCCGTTATGCATTCATGTCCCGTAATACCAAATTTGGTATTTGTGACGCTAGCGAAACGGCCGCGAGCGCATAATGAGCGTGGCATGTAGTCATGTTGCATGGCACGGATGTCATGATTTTCATGTAAGGGTGTGTCGCTTGTGTTCGCCATGGAATCATGTCATACCATACCAGTTTTGTAACATGACATGTGAACTAAACCACCGCAAGTGCTGCAGGACCATGAAATGTACATTATGACATTCATCACATATATGTGATGAATTTCATGTTATGATTAGCCATATATGTTCTTCATACAGTCAAGTTATGCCATACGAAGTTTGGTATCGATACCATTTTGAAACGGCCAGGAGAGCTAAAAGTCGCAGGCGGCTAAAGATAGATAGATAGATAGATAGATAGATAGATAGATAGATAGATAGATAGATAGATAGATTAGATAGATAGATAGATAGATAGATAGATAGGATGTAGATAGATAGATAGATAGATAGATAGATAGATAGATAGATAGATAGATAGATAGATAGATACGCTCAAAGTTGCTGGAGTTTGTTAAGAAATGCTTCGCATTTAAAATGTCAATTTTAGCTTGTGCCGGAGTATAAGCAAACATTTAGGAGTTTCAACTCACTACTTGAGGCATATGCCAACAATACGTACTGCCGATAACGTA
>NW_023608459.1:0-29253 GCF_013339725.1 Rhipicephalus microplus | reverse complement strand
CTGTAGTTTTGACACCCAGAATTCTGAACAATACACAGGCCTAGTGTTTTTGGTCATTACGAAAGCTTGCATAACAATGTAGTTTCAGAAATACATCTAAGTGCTCACATATCCTTACACCCAATATGTAGTCTATTCCAATAAGACTCCCCTGTTATGCACTGACATCTGTTTGTGAAATGATTCATACAATGTTAACATGTCCACTTTCATTCACTAGAGCAACCACATATGCCAGACTACCCAGGCTCCCAGCCCTTTGTGCCAGTTAATTACTATGCTTTACTATTCTTGCTGCACAAAGTAGTTGCACAATGCGGCCTGCCTCTTCTCTTTTTTTAGGGCTCTCACAAGTGCCAGACTACCAGTCCCAGCCGTCCACGTCAAGGATTTCTCCGCCTGGTAATTTCTATGCCTTGCTTGCTTAACTATAGAAATGATTCTATCATTACTGTGTAGCTGCTCGAGCAGGAGTGCAATGTGACCTTCCTCCTCTCTTCATGTAGTTCCTCCAGAACAACCAGACTCTCCGGAGCCACACCCACCAGGCTCAAAGGCTCCTGTTCCCATTGATTGTGAGTTTCAGGTCATACTTGATTGTCTTCATACAGTGTTTCATATGAGAATCTTGCTCTTGCTTGAGTCAATGCAAATAATGGTCTATTGGCTTTCTCCTTGTAGCGCTCTTCGAGGCATCTACATTCTTTCGAACAGCTTCCCCATAACCTACAGGACAGCAGTTTGTGGGCACCTCACCCATACAGAGTAAGTTTCCGCTTTCTCTGCTGAGACAACAGTGATAGTAAGTATGCTAGCTTTATGCATTTCCATTACATTGCTTTCACCATCTATTTTCCAGGCACACCAATAACAGCCAGGAGCAGAGTCCGGAAAATGCGGACCCCACGTACGAAGCAAAAGCTACAACACTACCGCAACATAATCACAAGGCTTCGTCGAGTCATCTCCAGAACGAAAATGCCTGTGAAGCGTACTGTCTCGCATACACAGCTCATTGCTGAAGCTGGGAAATACCTTAGAAAGGACTTCTTAGAACTGCTAAAGGTACAACTGCACCTACAACCCTTCAGAAAACATGGAAGGCGTTGGCCCATGCAATTTAGGAAGTTTGGCCTAAATCTATACTTCTCAAGTCCGAAGGCATATAAATATCTTTCCAAACTTTTGAGCCTTCCAACTGTGAGAACGCTGAGGACATGGCTATCTGCCATTACCATTAAACCTGGATTGCTGCCTGCTATCCTCGATCTAATCAAAGAACAAACTAAAAACTGGCCATTAATCGAACGAGCTTGTTGCTTGGTATTTGATGAAATTTCATTGAAAAGGAACTTGCAGTATGACCCTAAGGAAGATGTCATTCATGGGTTCATCGATAACAGAAGAGAGAGGACAGGCAGTGTAGCAAATACTGCTGTGCTTGTGCTAGTTCGAGAAATATGCAAAAAGTGGGTCCAACCGCTGGCCTTTTTAACTGGGGACGGCACTGCTCGTTCGGGGCCCCTTCTTCTCTTGCTCAAGCAGCTAATTGGCAACCTAAAATCATGCAACCTCTCTGTAAAAGCAGTAATATGTGACCAAGGGGGGAGCGATTGTGTGATAGCCAAAACACTTGGAGTGAGTCCCGATAGTCCATTTTTTATTGTGGATGGCACAAAAGTGTACTTTATTTTTGATGTACCTCATTTGCTAAAACGCACAAGGAACAACTTGCGCAAACATGACCTTAAAATCGGTGGAGATGTTTTGTCTTGAAAGTACATAAGAACATTGTACGAGTCCAGCCACCACTTGAAGTTGAAGTATGTCCCAAAGTTGACCGATAAATATATATATGAGAGCCCATTTGGGAATATGAAAGTGAAGTTCGCTGCGCAGGTTTTCGGCAACAGTGTTTATTTAGCCATGGAAGCTTTTGTAGCCTTCACAGTTCTTCATCCGCAGGCCACGAAAACTGCAGAATTCGTTGAAAGAATGGACCAGATATTCGACTCCTTAAATAGCTCGTGTGTCAAAATTGAACAAAGGAAGATGAGGCATGCTATCACTAAAAAAACTGAGGATATAAGTTTCCTCGAATCCTGCCTTTCCTGGATAAAATCATGGAAATTTGATGCACCTCGGCAACCACGAACCATACAGGGCTGGCAAATAATGATAAAGGCTGTAATCATGCTCTGGTCAGACCTCCACGAATCGTTCAATTTTGAATTCTTGTTAACACGGCGTTTTTACCAGGATGTCTTGGAGAATATGTTCGGCATTGTTCGCCAACAGCATGGGTGCAATGAAACTCCTAACACATACCAGTTCACTGCTGGCTTGAGGCATATTATTGTGGGCAAACTTTTTAAACTTTCAGACCACAGTAATTGTGAGGAGGACAAAGCAGCTCTTCTGAGTGAGCTGAGGAATCGGTCGCTATCTCGATCAGATTGTGCACTATCCAGAATTGGGCAACAAGATCTCGCGCAGAGCGAAACAGAGAGCCTTGAAGACATTACAGCCTCTTTTTCAGTAGATGAATCAGTTAATGTGCTTGAGGCAAATATAGTTTGTTATGTGTCAGGCTATTTGGTTCACACTTTCCTAAAGAAAAAGGCGTGCGAGAAGTGTACAGTACTGCTGAAGGATAGCAGCCAAGAACTGTCCTCGAATAGTCAAGTATACATGATGTTTCGTGCAGTGGAGATAGAGGGCAAGCCACTAGGACATCTCACTGTGCTAACTCAGGCAGCACTGTCTTTTGTTCATAAACTGGAAGCCTTATTCAATGCACAAATTGGTGCTGTTGCACACCTTTAGGAGTATCTCGCACACTCCTCGACCTGGCTCTGGAGATCCCCGAAGGGCCATTTTGCAGTGGAGACTGCCATAAATTGTTCCTGCAAATATATGCACGAATCAGGATACTGTGGTTCCTTAAATTCAAGAACATTGAGTTAAGCAAGGCTAAGACATTGAAATCAGCTGCGAAAAGAAAACTTCAAAAACTAGTGTGACAGCCCTAGCTGGGAAAGTGAAATGTCCTGTCCAATTCTAGTGTATTTGAGGGATGTGGTGCTATCATGTTTTAGATTGTGCATGTTTTTAAGCATTTGCTGATCCTCTGTGAAGCTTGCATTTTGTTCGGGTTTTTATGTGTTTTAGTAGTCACATTATATAATGCACTTACAGTATCACCCAATTAACAGCCATAAGTGAGAAACTTATGTCCTATACTGTCCAATTATAGTGTGTTTGAAGTATGCGGCTTCATCATGTTTCAGGATGCCCATGTTTTCTTAGAATTTGCAGATCTTCAGTCATTCTTGCATTTTTTGGCGCCTTTATGTGCCTCAGTAGTCCCAATATATATTGCACTTACAGTATCACACAATCAATTTTGTTTCACTCATTGCTGGTGTCTGAAGGTGCACTACCTTCACAGCGAGCTATTCTGTGCTTTTGTGCGCATGTAATGCAATATTTATTCACTACAATATAGGCTAGAATCAGGGTCGGCCTTTTATAGTACTCAATCCCTGTAACTTTATTAGGTTATTGTAGGAAGCTGGAGTGTTGTGTGGTGATCTAAGACAACCAAGATCGCCAGAATGAAAAGCCTATAAAATCTGAAGGCCTTCTGGTGGCCATACCAAAATGTGCGCCATTTTTTGTTTCTAAGGCAAGGGCTGCATGTGTCGTGTGACCATGAAAAAGGGAAGGCAGGTTGTATTTTGTTTCAAGTAAAGTCATACTTTCCAAAGTCCCTAGTCATTTGAATTGTGCTTTATGACTCATACTTGCTGTGCTGACTGTGGTGGAGCTACTAGCACGTTTTGGTAAAATGGGCTCCTCGAAAGGGGTATGCCACTTGGTAAGGTGACAATAAGCGATACATCACGTGGCAGAATCAGAAAATATATAAATGCAGTCACAGGTAATTAAGGTCGATTCCATGAAAGATAGAAATCTAGGTATGGTTATTCCAGGTTTTTCTCGAGGAATATTTTATATTATGCCCGTATCCGAACAGCTCAAAATCGCAGTTTATTTTCAAACAAGCAATTTAGCAAACAAAGAGAAATCGAGAATTATCGTCGGCTGACTGCCATTTTACGAAAAGTGGGTATGCTATCAGCGATGGACGCTATATATCGCAAATATCTTCTTTCTTCCAGAATCACAAAGGCTTGTCGAGCACATTAGCAAAGCGGACTGATTAGTATCCAAGATATAAATTTTGGTCTAGCCGAACAACAGGAACAAAAGGAGGGCATGCCGAGAAGGGCTCCCTTTAGACTCATTGGTAGCGAATGCAAGCCAAACCGCGAACTACTCAAACTGGATTTCATTCAAGAAGTTGTTTTTTTAAGGAACACACTTTACTTGTCGTAAATAACTGTACGTATTATGTAAAATTTGAGCAAAAAAAGTGCGCTCTTGTATATTTATTCCTAAAAAAGATGTGTCTTACGCTATGAAACTATGAAAACTAGATTTTAGAAACTTTGCAAGTTTGTGCTGGTCAAAATAATGCAACATGTTTTTCCAGAATGGGATAGCGCACTTTCAAAACGTTTCAGTAAAATTGCGAACGGTTATTTTTCTCACTCCATCGAAAGTCACTAGACAAATGAAAATGCAGATCATAAATACCCCGATTAGGTACTATCAGTGCTGTAAACATGTTCTAGTTATGAAGTTCACAAAAGCAGACATGGTGCCCCAAAAATGAGAGTTTCATAAATGTGATGTTTTTCGAGAATTAATAAAATATTTGTGATATATAGCTTGCATCAGTTGGGAACGGTTTTTTTTCTCACTCCATTGAAAGTCACTAGAGTGTCAGGCAAGGCACATGTACTGCCTTCCAGAGCTCGCATACAATGACATACCGAATAAAACCCCACAGGCAGCACTTCCGTAGGGTGCCAATCGCTCGTTGTGTCGACAGCCTCATCTTGGCCTCATGGATGGCATAACGATCCTCATCGCGAAGTGTCACTCCGAGGTAGCGGTACTCGCTGTTGCGAGGGATCGGCTGGCCGTTCGGTAGCATCAGCTCACGTTCATCCGGTGTACCAGAAAAACGCAGCGCCACTGATTTTCTCGCACTGAACATCAGTTTCAGAAACGCCAGGTGTTGGGCGGATATGTCTGTGAGGTTTTGCAGCTGATCAGTTTTTATTTGATTGATATGTGGGATTTAACGTCCCAAAACCACAACAGGATTATGAGAGACGCTGCAGCAAGTCGGTGTTTTCCGCTAAGACCACCAGGTCATCCGCGAAGACTAGTCCCGGTAGTGTCCAGACTTGTGGCGACCCGGCATACTGGAACCGTAGCGCAAAGCCAATGCCTGATTCAATCAAGTCCCGCTCTAGCCACACAGTGTATAGCCTGTACGGTAATGGGGAGAGCGGACACCCTTGTTTCAGGCCTCGGCGAACCGGCACTGGCTGCGTACGGGTTTGACCAAAAGTCGCAACCACCATGTTGTTACTGTAGAGGTGCTGGGAGAGGTCGATCCAGGTTGGTGACATGTCGATATTCTGCATTCGACAAATCAGTAGATCGCGCGGAACGCTATCGTACGATTTCGCCACATCCAAAAAGCAGGGCACCAGACGCGACTAAAGCACTCCTACATTATTTGAAGACAACAAACCTGAGTGACCGCCTGTAGACTGTGTATGTTCCCTGTTCCCTCGAGTGTGCTCGAGATTGTGTGTACCTTTCTTATCTCCCTGAAACCTCTTTCTTTCCTTCATCCTTTCCCCAGTGCAGGATAGCAAACCGGATGTGCGTCTGGTAAAGCTCCCTGCCTTTCCTTGCATCTTTAAACTCTCTCTGTGCGCATAATTCATTCGATATTTTTTGAATGTTCTAAATTTCGTTTTCAGCTGATACTTGAACTCCTAAAGAAGTCCTAAATATTCTTTCAACATAGTGGCAATACATTAGCGCTAATTCAGTACGATAGTACACGGTACACTAACACAATACACGGATACAGCAGTAGTGGCAGTGGCGGCAGTGGCGAAACATGAAGAAAGCAACCATATAAGTGAAAAGATCATGGTTCCAACCTGTAACGCGGAGAGGATGCGATGAGGTATTGGCTGTAACGCCGCGCCACCACCGATTGCCGCCCGAGTGAAGTCGCCGTGTTACGTGAAGTGCGCCATGTTAGCACAAAAATGGTGTTGAAAGAAGTCTGACATGGAAAGTGGACATATATGGTTAGAACTTTATTTAACAAAACCCAATTTAACGGAAGTCACTGTTTAACGAAGATACCTCGAGTCCCCCTCAGACGCCTAAAGGGTCAAATGCTTCGACAAACCGAAGTAACACAATTTTGTTATCTACACTAACATTTTTTTTTGAAACAATGTAATGAAATATTGATCAGGCTTGGTTTGTTTTGTAGGGAACGCACTAAAAGTAATTGATTGTGAGCCAACGGCAAGACCGTGGAGCACTTTCATTGAATTCTGCACGGCACATTATTCTGGGTTGCGTTTCCATAATGGCGCAAGCAGTAAAAATGTTTCATATCGCTTGACTCAGCTCAGTCAATCAATCAATCAATCAATCAATCAATCAATCAATCAATCAATCAATCAATCAATCAATCAATTATTTTATTTCCTTTAGATAAGGTGGAAGACAGGACTAAAGGCTCAAGAGCTTGACGACATATATGTCTCGCGCTGCCACTTATTGTTCCTGCTGCCCACGATTGTGCGGATATTCTTTCGTGCCTTTTCCCTTGTTTTCCAAATATTTATTCGAGTGCACAACGTGCACTTGAATAAATGGAGCTTCTGGAGGTTTCCGCATATAAAGAAACAAATGCAGTAAATGTTATACCATGGTAGGCTTCTGCGTACCGCTACACCGCATAAGTAAATGCGCCGAATAAAGAGATCGCGAAAAGCATCGTTTGAATTAACGGCGTTCTCTATTCAAGTCAATAGCTCGCCGCTCCCACTCAATTTAATTAAACCGAGTTTTAGCTGTTTCAGCTGGGCGCTCCATACGTAACTTCGTCGGTGCTATTTTTATAGAGCTAAATATGCTTCACAGGTGCATCAAAGAAAGCCGGCATAATATGACCACATTGCTTTTGGCAATCTTTATTCAAATGGCCGAGTGCGTAGCGCAGTTGAAGTATTGTTTAAAAGGTGGTTGGCGCCGCGTTAGCTTAGAGGGTGAGGTTTCGGGCAGCTCAGAATGATGTCGTGCGTTGAACTTCCAGGCACAGCCACGCCATTTTGGTAGGGTTGAAAAACCTGATAACGCGATTTGCTTCGACATCGGAGCAGGTTGAAAGCATTAGGTGGTTGAATGATTCGCATTCACCTACTAAGATTCCCCTTACGTATCTGCCATCGTAGTGCGCGTGAACCTTATTGTTTCTTTTTGACTTACTTAGGAAACAGGGTGAGAAGGCACATATTGGTTTCTGGGCATCGCTTAAATAAAAGATGGTTTTCTAAGAAAAACTGCTATAGGCCAGAAGTCATGGCGGGATTTTTAATGTACATGGTGCTGCAGCCTTGTATGAGTGGTTTCGGAACAAATTTCCTGGCGCAGTGGCTTGATTACATTAGAGCGCGCGACCAATGAGCTTCTCTATGTCCTTTGACTGTACGCAAGAAGTTTACGTAGTTGCGATACATTAGGAACAATTATACTCAGCTCTCCTTTCGTTTGTTTTCACGCGATTTCAAAACCGGAACTACATTTCATTTTATGAGATGTAAAGTGTCGATAACGGCAAAAAAAAAACAGCTGCAGTGTAGTCAAGTATAACTTAAGATCGTTATTAAATCAGAAGCATTTTTTTGTGTACTGCAAGCACTTTTGGTATCTATCTATCTATCTATCTATCTATCTATCTATCTATCTATCTATCTATCTATCTATCTATCTATCTATCTATCTATCTATCTATCTATCTATCTATCTATCTATCTATCTATCTATCTATCTATCTATCTATCTATCTATCTATCTATCTATCTATCTATCTATCTATCTATCTATCTATCTATCTATATTCTTAAATATGGGTGCTCTCATGATCACCCTCTTAACTTGGCGCGAACGAAAATTAGAATGGGAGGGTAATAAGCTCGACGAATTATGACGCGCTTGTCAAAACAAGAGTAATGTCCCAATCCCGTCACGTGCGTCGTCAAACACTTTCGCGAGACAGTGGCACCTACCCGCAAGCGGGTATGTATGACTGGTATACGGGTATGTGCCACAGGGTGCCTGCACCTCCAGCACGAAAGACGACTCGGTTGTAACCGTGTATGACGACTCGGTTTATTCTCGAGAGCGAATGAGAAGGCACACACCCGAAAACAACCATGATTATGAGCCCCAACAGACAATGATGATTTACTGCTCCTCAAATGAGGATGAGGTGTGTGATGTATGCTTACAATATATTCACAGCCATCATCCGTCCTTCTTTTGGTGTGCTTTTTCTTTTCATTTTGAACGGGGGAATAGGAATAGGCATAGCTAACCCGTAGATTTTACTTTGAATGTGCCGCAAAGCGTCCCGCAAAGATGGCAAAGATATGAAGTGGTAGTAGGCGTGTGCGACGGTGTGGCGTAAGGAGCGCTCACGCGTTCGATTGAGACGGCCGGATCAATCGCGTTCGATTAGGACGGCTGGATTTGGCGCCGATCCGGGGGGCCGCGCAGATAGTCTAACCGTTACAATAAGATCCCACAGATGGCGCCACAATGCCACAGAGTGTATCATGAAAGTTTTGTGTTCCTTTGGAATTCTCCACTTCCGCTTTTTCTGTTGATTTGCTGCTCCTCTGTGAAGTATACAATCGGACGGTTGCTGCGCCTCGGTGAAGTATACAGTCGGATGGTTTTTGAAGGGGGACTCGCTCGCTGGATTCAGTGCTGACCGGTTGTGCCCTGGCGATCTCCGACGACAGTGCAGCTCTGGAAGACGAGGTTGGTCCTACGCCACCTCCTGACGCCTGTCCCTGACGATGACGACAGCGTAGCTCTGGCCGACTGGATTAGCCCTACGCCATCTTCAGTCGCCGACAATAGCCCTCGCCAGTGGTGCCCCGTCCTCGGACTCCTGCGACCGCCTTCATCTTTCCTATCTTCTCCTCACTTCCGTCGTTCGCTGTCCCTGCGCCTCGCTCTCTTTCCTCTCTCTCTCTCTGTTTACCTTTTGATCCTATCCTTTTAATCCCTTCTCTAGTGACAGTTACGGGGCTCTTTTCTTTTCACTTAAATCACTCCCCCCCCCCCCCCCCCCCCCAGGTTTTTCAAACTTCGTCTGGCTCCACAGTAGATGGCGCGATCTTCAGCCTCTGAGCACTGAACATTCTTTCCCGCATGCAGGTAAACCTAATCTTGAAACCCGGAGCTTGCACAACTAGTTTTTCCCATTAAAGAAACATCCGTGTTTTATCACCAACTAATACGTCGCATAAAGACAGAATCCTAGTCGAAGGTTCAAACACCTTGTTCTCTTTCCTATTTAAAACATTCTACTTGACAGCGGTTCTACATGACGATGTTCACAATTCTACTTAATAGACTTTTTCTGTCTTACATAGAATAAAGTGGATGAGGTTCCAATATGAGAACACCAGTGCCATCTCGCAGAGGCAAGACCTTTCTGATTGCATGGTCACTGCGGTTATCGTTGGTGTAGGCCCTTTATAATCCTTGCCCAACGACGGGAGCAAGAGCTAACGAAGTAGCGGAAGCGCTACGCATCAACGCAAAACAACAGGGAAGTTTTTTTCCTCTCAACAACAGAGAAAACAATAGTCTTGGTCGTTTAAAAAAACAGGTAAAACGGCCTCAAATGTCCCTTTCAAATCTATAATTACTCTCATAAAATGTTGATAACCACTTTGTGCCTGTTCTTGGGCGTGTTTTCTTTTGTGCAAAGACGTTTCCTTGCGGCATTACAGTTTGTCCGAACGTTTCCTTTATTATTCACGTGAAAGTGTTTCTTTTCATTTTCATTCATGTTTGCATACTGTGCGATAACCAGTGTAATTATTCTTTATTACCATGATTTCACTGCTTTCCCTCGTGCAGCGATATACGTACGTCTGGAGTAAAGGCCTCGTCAGAAGTCATACGAATCTTCTTTTTGGTTTACCTTGTTCACATATTTCATATAAGAAATTGTGTATACACGTCTGAAATGATCAAATTGAAATTGAAAAGCGATAGTCGGCAATGAATTTATTGAGCCTCGATTAGCCTAACCGCCTTGCTTTCATCTGGAAAAATATGAGAAGATGCTGGAGCTCCCCTTGCAAGAGTCGAAGGCCACTGCGTATACTCGCGTCGAAATCTGTAGCCTGACCGCTTCACTGTGTACCCTTTTACAACCATCAGAAACGTTTTAAACATCATCATAACTAAACTTTTGGGAAAAGTGAACCAATGACTTCTGTAGGTTAAACCAAATTCTCAATCACAGTCGTTTTGAATTGCCCATGCCAGCACTGAGAAGTAGGAAGGAATTATGCACGCGTGCAGTATGCCTTTCTCGTCCATTATTCTCCTTTGTCGTGAGAAACTCAACACAAAATGCACTTCTAGTAACAGCTGTGCACAGCAAGTAAGTACTAACGCTCACTCACCTTTGTGAAAAGAGGAATTCAGAGTAATAATAACCACCACAGCCACAGCGCTAACAAGAAAATTGTGGCACGCACTATGATTGCAAGTTGACACGCGAGGCGAATCGCGAGAAGCATGTGAAGCAGAAAAGTATGTAGGCACAACATTCTATAAAGTTATAGTAAATTTGCGCACTGCAGCGACAGTTCCTCCACTCAAGTATTAGAGCTGCCGCGACGCCAACAGCCACTGTCACAGCTCACGAAAAAATACTGTCGGATGCGAGGTCATCGCTTATTTCTCTCGCAAGACCCGCGTTGTAACGTAAGTATACACTGCTAGGACGGTCGCTACCGCGTTGCCCCGCCGCGGTGGTCTAGTGGTTAAGGTACTCGGCTGCTGACCCGCAGGTTGCGGGTTCGAATGCCGGCTGCGGTGGCTGCATTTCCGATGGAGGCGGAAATGTTGTAGGCACGTGTGCTCAGATTTGGCTGCACGTTAAAGAACCTCAGGTGGTCGAAATCTCCGGAGCCCTCCACTACGGCGTCTCTCATAATCATATGGTGGTTTCGGGACGTTAAACCCCACATATCAATCAAATCGTTACCGCATCAAAACCATTGTCATTGAAGGGCTAGTGGTGTACTGTATCCATGGTTAACGGTCACACTTGTGGTAAGCACGTAACGTTAACACGAAACAGCTAAACGCGGTCGACGTGACCACAGAACACCTAACACAACGGAGACAAAGTTTTGTCTGTATGCAGCGCCCTCTCCAAGTAACAAGAAAAAAAAAACGTGACCTCCGAAATGGCTAACGCACGGCAAGTGTTTGCAATCTTGGAGGTTAAAAAAAAAAAGTAACCGTGGCAGTGGTCGAGAGATGTCGCAGCGTTCGGAATGCCGAACTAACACCTTAAAAGCAAGAATATGCCGTGAACTTCTTCGTGCTCGTGGGCCCGCGTGTTTAATCACATTTTCTAGTCTTCCCGTAAACGCTCAAGTTTCAGTCGCTCACTCGTGCTTGGCCCCGATCAGAGTGAGCTTATCGAGAGGGTGAAAGGGAAGTACAAATGCCCTCTAAGGCGCGTGTTTACGTGATGCGAAGACAAGGAGTTGATCCCGAAGAAGGCTGTGCACTCGAAACAAGACAATGACGGGACGGACATTCTCGTGAATTAGTGTTACTGGATTTTTTCCAGGGATGAAAAATGGTTTAGCGGGCTTTCTAAAGTGCAAGTGTGATAGAAACTAATAAGGGCTGTATGATTGAATTGTGCGGCTTTAAACTATCACCTTAGGCGATTGAGGGGGCAATGCCCATAACCGCCGAGGGGAAAAAATGAAGGACAAGGATTATACCATTCCAGGTTTCGCACAGTTTGATCGCGTTTTTTCGCACTGTCATTCATCACTGCATATATGATATGCAATGTCGTAGCTACTACGTCACAAAGAGAAGAACGCATACGCAAAATTGAAAAAGTGGTGTCCTTAATATGCCCTGATTGACAATACTAACACGAGCACCTCTCCCAGCCTTCATTCCTTAGTGTTATTTTTTAATAGCTGTCCTTTTCCATCGCACGCACCAACACTCATACTCAAATATGTCATGTATCGAGTGCCTGCAGTGATTATAATGCGCATGCGCGTTCGAGCGGAACTAACCTCCACCACGACGAAGACAACTATGCCTGACCCGAAGAGGAAAAAAAAATATACATTACGTTGTCATGTTGTAACATACCGAATAAATGTTCAAATAATTCCACAACTAACCATCACCATATAGATAGATGCAATCGACTATAACGCTTAAAGATACAGTCGCCTTCATGCCACACAATGATGCATCACTCCATGGGCAACAAAGCAGTTGAGCCCTATACAACAGGCATTGCATGTGGCTAACGAAGCAGTTACGCTGCCATGCATCCATTTCGAAGGAACTATAAGAAAACATTTACAGCAATGCGTTGTCGTCGCAGAATTTCATCTTGGGGGGGAGGGGGGTGCAAAACCTTGTTGTTGCATCTCAGTCAGGACAGGGGGAGAGCACTGGTGTAGTTTGGGTGTGGGGCAAAGCTTGAGGGAGGCAAGTACCCCTTTTGCACTCCGCGGCCGATGCCCATGCAACAATCGACCAGGAAAGCAGGCTGCGTAGATAACTAAAAGCAACAGTACATTCAAAGAAACTACGTGGTTTCTTTTCCAGTCATAGAAGCGGCAAGGACATTCGATATAGTCAGGCGTAAAGTAGTAAAAAAAGACTTTGCTTGACTGCATTGCATGCAAGTAGACAGAAACAGGTAGCACACCCATCGATTGCTACGACCATCAGCGCCTTCATTTATTTAAGCATTGGCAAACCCCATTCAGCCATACGCCCTACCGGTTTCATTTGGTATCGTGTGAAGTATAAGTTCAAGGAGTGATTTGTGGTGTCAAACCTGTGAGAGTTTAAGGCTTGACGCGAAGCATTAGCTCGTAGAAAGAGATGCGAGTGCATGGGTCATGAAAGCTAGCGCATTGACAGACATTTAGTTCCGTCACTGCGAGGGGATTTACGTAAGTATTTCTTACGTCTTTCAGCGAAAAGTGCCACCTGCGTCATAATGAGGACACTGAGAATTTGTGCAAGCAGTATATAGGCGCAAATAGACACTCATCCCACTTTGTTCATTCGTTTATAGTGTGTTTTGATAGGTTATTTAGTCTCGCCGCAGTATGTACTGCACTTGGGAAGCTATAGGATATACCCGACCATAAAGACCACCACCCTGACATTTTGCTAATAAAAAAAAACAATAGAACATTAAGGACGCTATGCACGAAAATGCACGTTTATGGCGTGATCTTTATAATAACATTCAATCATCAATTTCACCAAGAACTCACAGTTACAAATATAACTGTTGAATTAATTAACTGAAGCGCCATGTACTCGACTTCAGGTCGTTCTCCGACGCGCTTCTGGCCCACGGCAGTGCGCGAGCTACGCGGAGAGGCTCAAGCGCTCACGTTGGCGCGCGCATACACAGCCCGATGCCCTCTAGCAACGAGTGCAGGTGTCGCTGCTGCCGACGGGTCCCTGACATGCTTCGAGTTGCGCGCTCGTTCGGGCGTGACCCGCCACGGTCGCGCACGCGGCCAGAGCCCGTCGTCGCAGCGGGACACCTCTTGTTGCTCCGCAGACGCCACTGCACTGCAGCGCGCACAGCTGTGCGCTCGGCGAGACGTAAAGCGCAGCGCAGACTGGCCGGCGCAGCTTCCTGGGAACAGTGGGACCTGCGAAGAAGAGCCAAACAACACGCGCACTCAGACATTGAAGGGCCTGCTTTCCTTTGTTATCATTTTTTTCTTTTTTCCTGAGCAGAGAGACACAAGTGGCGCTTGTTAATCGCGGAGCACACAGCCGAATTCCCAAACATGCTTGAAGTACTTTTCATAGAATACTCGTAAGCAGGCTGCATGCTGGTGGTATTCTGTATTAATACATTTATAGGAAGCGCGAAATTGCGGCAAGGGGGCGAGAAGCCATGTCCGTGTCGCTTCGTTGTCGTCCTCCGCCGTGGAGCACTAATGCTCGGCTCTTGACCCATATAGGCGTCGGTAGGATTGTATCTTGCGGGGGCGCAAACCCATGCTGCATCGTGGTGGGGGAGAACGCTGATGTTGCTTCGGGGCTGGTGTGTTTTTTTAGGGGGGGAGGCAAGTGCCTTATTTGTACCCCCCTGCCGACGTCCATGTCTTGACCCGAATGCCGCGAATTTGATTCCGAGCGCGGTGGTCGCACTGACTTGGATGTGAAATGACGCAGACCCGTGTACTGTGTGTGTTTAGTGCACGTTAAACAACACCAGATCGCCGAAATTTCCGGAGACCTGCACTACAACGCCTCTCACATCGTGGTTTTGGGAGGTATAATCTCAGATAATTCCGTAAAATTCCACGTGAGCCACCCCCCCCCCCCTTTTTTCTGTTTGGGAAATAAGCATCAATTAAAGTTACTGCAGGTAGCATATACGGTAACTCTAGCTAACTCTTAAGGTAACATATACAGAAACTCTAGCGTCAATAACCGAGCAAGCGCCCCCCATCCCCCAGAGACTGCCGAAAACCGTCCTGGCATATTACCTGTGCTTCTTATTGGGCAGCTGTTTCGGTAGAAACAGTGACACGATCATTCCCTGGATGTGGCATAATCCATGCACTAGATGGTTCGGAGGACGGTGTGCTGCACGCGAGGCTCTCCGGAGATAGCGATGTACCGCCGTATGAGACGAGTTCGCGCATTTAACTTTTGAGTCTGACTCTGAATAGTCGTTTGAAGAGTACGACAGTGACGAAGGGGAATAAAAGCAGCAAATAATTGAATAATTTCATGAGAAAGATAGATGGACATTTTTTTATATGTTTAGTGGCTTTCCCACCACCTTCTCAAATTTTGGTCTGGAATGAGGGTTACGTTTCAAGAATCTCCAGGACGATAAGCTCAATGAAGAATTTTGCGAAGCTGGAGGCACCTTAGGACGACGACGAAGTTACTTAGTCATAGAACGCGTCTGTTACTACTAACCGTTTTTTGTTATATTTGTCACAATACCTGGGACGCTCTCTGCGTCCCGCCTTGTGGCGATGGCAGCGGCGACTTCTACAGGCCCATGTGGTCAAATGTCGGCGCCGTCAAGCTCTTCTGTGGCTCAAGGCTCATGGTCCAACACCAGCGATGGTTCAAGAGATGCTCCTGCTCTCGTGCCCATGGACGAAGAGCGGACTGCTGGCCCGTCTGGCTACAGCTCAACATTCGTAAGCTCCGCAAGAAAACGAGGCACTTGGTGCAGCTCCAGCAAAGAAATATACATCTACTCAGTCTACGGCGACGACTCATCAGATGCCAGCTTCGTGTCTGTGAGGAGTCGGAAGGCCAAAAGGAGGCTCATCAAAACGTCCTCACCAGCAAGCACGTCAACCGTGAAGGCAAGGAGTGAACGCTGGCTGCATACCATTGTCTTCATTCCCACGGATCCTTCCGTCAGCCGTCGCAAATTGAACAGTCAAGCTATCTGCACTGTTCTTGAGGGAATACCACAGAATGAAATCAGAGGTCCGGCTAAACACACGTAAGAACGTTTTAGCTAATGACACAACACAGGCAGACACGCTGGAGAAGCTTCGAATGATGACAGAGTTTGGAGATGTCAAAGTACGAGCGGTCGTACCTATGACTGGGACCTGCACTAGAGGTGTCAATTGCGCCATTGACTTGGCAATCCCAAACACGGATCTACCCATTCTGATAAAACCGGCGTACGAAGGAGTGGTCATTAAGCATATAAGCCGCCTCGGGAACAGCCACTGCGTTAGGATAGTCTTTAAGGTGGACTCAATTTCTACGCACGTCAAGGAACATTTCCAGCATGTGGTTCGGCATTTTGTACCAAAGCCGCTTCAGTGCCACAAGTGTTTCAAGATCGGCCATGTCAAGGGCGTCTGTGCGAACTCTACTGTATGCCCCCGGTGCGGGGAGTCGCACGCGGTAGACACCTGTTGTGCAACAACTTATAGTTGCGGCAATTGTCGAGGTACGCATGAAGCTACGTCTAAGGAATGCCCAAGACTCAAGAAAGAAATGGGTATCCTGAAAGAAATGGTCAGGGATAACTCCACCCATAGAGAAGCTTCACAGAAAATGTGGCGTCGACGTCGCCACTGACGGAAGCGCTCCAGTCATGGTGATACTGATGCACCACTTGTTTACACCACCATCAACATCTAGTAGAAAGCCAGAGAGTACAAGAATACCTACAACGGCGAAGCCTCTCTCCCCTGAAGACTGGTCAGTGCTTGCGAATGCACGGCCTTCGGAGCAGCCTTTCCGCTCTCTGCTCCCAGTGAAAGCCAATGCTGCTGTTGACGAGGCTCCAACAGCAGATCGTCAAATTATTCCTATGCTGCGATCTATTGTGAGTGTCATCAGAAGTCTTCTGACAAGCATCGATACGCCAACTACTAGGAGCGGCCTACAGGTGCTGGACGCGTTGAGCCCGGCCCTTACAAGCCTCCAGTAAAGTCATGGCCGACAATCACAAGTCGTTCTGACAGGAGGTCAGACAATCGTCGATTTTTCAGTGGAACGCAAGAGTTCTGAGATCTCGCATATCTGATGTTCCCCAGTTCGTTCATCTGTACCGCTTTCCTATCATGATTATATGTGAACCAAAATTATTGCACCCAATCAGACTATCCGGCTACGAGTCATTTTTCTCCTCAAGTGACATCAAAAGTAGCAAGGTTCTTGTATTTATTCGCCGGGAGCTTACTTACATCGTCCAGCTAGTGCAACCTCACGAGGGCAATCAGTACGTGTGCTTGTCTCTTAAAAAAGGAAAGGTGACATTCGCACTGCTGGGTGTGTATATATACCCATCAAGTCAATTCGACGCCAACAAACTAGACGGCATATTAAGGGCACATCCGGATCCATGGGTTATTATCAGGACAGTTTTGATAGAGTTGAACGAGGGTGCATTGTTGTTAATGTCCTTAAAGTGTGTCGTGAATTTCGCTGAAGTCTCAAGTTTAGTTCAGTTACAGTTTCTGTTTCAGTTTTTAATAAGATTTTCTTCACACAGTTGCGAAAAAGAAAACGCAAGGATAAGAGCAAAAAGCTGCTATGTTAGCAGCTTGACGAGGCTCCTACCTCTTTCATTTGAATTGAAGTTCATTTGAATATTGCTAGGGCACACTAGAATTCTGCGAGTGATCTGGTAAGCAAACTTCAGTTGTTACAGCGCTTGTCCTGTGTCCATTCTAACCTTGTATTTTTCCGTATGCATCCATGCCAATTCAATCGATATTCTATGTTAGAATTTCTCGACTGTGATAACCACCCTACCTTTGTACCTGATCGATGTGTAACCCTATCATCCACGTAAACCAACACTAAAGAAAAGTAGTGCAACATTTATTTATTTGTTTATTTATTTAATATTTATTTATTTATTTATTTATTTATTTATTTATTTCATAATGATCGCAGAAGTGCGAAAAAGAATAAAGTGAGTGTCATGAAGGAAAAAAAAAGGAGGGAGGTGTTCTTCACAATCGTAGAGCGCTGTTAAGCTTCCGTTTGTTTTATTTTATTTTACTACCACAACTAAGCGTGCCCTGTCAGGAGAAAAGCATTTAATACAGCCATCTATAGAATGTAAAGCACCATTTACGGCGCTCGCGCTGTGACAAATCTTCTTCAGTGACATCCACTGTTAAGAGGTGTCAGTGCATTCACGCGGTCGTGTGAGAGTTCCCGCTGTTTATAGCCGTCACGGTTTCTTCTTTTTCCCCCACCCACTCTCACCCTCCGCTATCTCAAGCTGCGGGAAATAAGATGAACGAGAGGGCTGTCGGCAGTCGGAGCAACCGCACCGACAGAAGCGCACAGGAGTTAAAACGTTTTCGCCGTCAGAATCCTTCACGCGCCCTTTTTGCCGACAGGAGCGCAAGTAAATGACCGACACGCCTATATATTTGAGGCGAGAAGATGAGCGACCCAGTTCTAGGAGCTGCTATAACCTGCCGCAAAGGTGCAGGTGAGCATCTACGGCGGGAGCCCGCGCTCTGTCCGTTTTTGAACTTCGTCTGCAGTCGATCAGACATCGTCGTAGATTCCCGGCACGCCCCTGCCACGAACGGTAGGCACGGCCGCGGCTTTGCTCGCCATGCTCTTGGGCGGGAACGAGGTGCCTGTGCAGCGAGTGCTTCCTGGGTCCTGCATCTGTACCTCCATCCATACGCATCCACCAAAACCCATCTATTCATGCACACCTGTTCCATCCTCACAGATCCGCGCACTCCGGCCACCATAGAACAGACATTGATGTAGTTTGCGCGTCTGCACCGCTTGCTTATCTCTCATACGTTAGGTGGGCACGGTTTCTTTTGTTCGTTTGTATCGACCCTCTTCTTTACAGCGAAGCTGTCCTTGTGGATCCTGTCCCGTCATCGTCGTCGTCGTCGTCGTCGTCGTCGTCGTAGTAGTAGTAGTAGTAGTAGTAGTAGTAATGGTGGCGGTAGTAGGCGTCACGACGGTCACGTGACCAACGATGCAGTGAACAAATAAAGAAATAAATAAAATATGATGACGATGATGTCATACTTGTGTATAAACGTGTGTATTTTAAGTCTTGCAGTGGATTTACGACACCACGTGATCTCGCTATAGACACTCCCATAAACCCACACTCACTCGCTTACAGCTTCGCTGTCCGATGGTTCTCACGGCTTAAACATGCCTCGAATTTCTCTTTCTTTTTTTTTTACGCTATACAAAAGCTCGGCGTAAAAACTGCAGGTGTTTGCTTCCATACCGTTTGTAAGATTTACAGCCCATATTGCTGTTTCGCTCTAAACTGCTCGCTGTCGGACGAGTGCCCGATGGCATAGCCTTCCTGTTAGGCGGCCCTTGCACCCACTTGTCTGACAAACGAATTGTACCAAGACATACGCTGTGGTAGCATATAGCGTCCATATGGCGTTGCATTGTTGCTTTATTTCCGGCGGTCATGGCGCGGCATTTTGATGGGATCGAGTTGCAACAAAACGCGCGTGCATTTAGCCTTAAACGCGTGTTAAACGACCCCGAGGAATCTAAATGACTTCGGAGTCCACTAATACGGTGTGCTTCGTAATCACATCGTGGTTCTAGAACACCCCACGATTTATACTTTAACACGGAAACAGGCACCGTCGTCTGAACAACTGCAATAAACTCAGCATACAATGTATGCGCTTTCGACGGTTGTCTTCGCATATTTCCCTCTACTATACTTCTACAATACCAAAATCACCGACTCTTGCCGCTATAAATGATATGATTGATCTGTGGGGTTCAACCTCCCAAAACCATTATATGATTATGAGAGACGCCGTAGTAGAGGACTCCGGACATTTCGACCACCTGGGGTTCTTTAACGTGCACCTAAATCTGAGTACACGGGGGCCTACAACATTTCCGCCCCCATCGGAAATGCAGCCGCCACAGCCGCGATTTGATCCTGCGACCTGCGGGTCAGCAGCCGAGTACCTTAGCCACTACACCAACGTGGCGGGGCCTCTTGCCGCTATATAATGCTTGATAACCGAAACCACATGCAAAAAAGAAAACGCGAGTTGTTCATATGCACTAACCACGGCGACGGCACAGATTGCGACGTCACCTAGTATAGGGCTTGCGAAGTTCCTAATCGGTAAATATGAAGCAGTACATTGTCTTCTGAGAGGGCTACAGACTAAATACCAAAATTTGCATATCAAAATTTTGCTTTTCTTTTTAAATCTCTGGGCTCTTTGTTATGACACTGCTGTCGCGGGCGGAAAACTCTCTGGTGCGTTGCTTGTTGCTAATTCGCGAATACGTAAAGAGTGGCTTCGTAAAAGTTGTCGGTGCCCTGTTTTGTTCTCGAAAAGCGTCCGTTAATGTAACTGAAAGCATGTTCGAAAGATATTACACCTTTTGAGGTGATGAGGATGCGTAATGAAGCTCTTATGTGTAAGCATAATTACTTATGAAGCACGCCATGTCGTTATAGGAATGCAGTGTACAAGGTCTGCTTCAGAATACGTTCGCAAAAGAAAGAAGTCACCCCTCGCGTCTTGTGCATGTTTCGCCAATCTGGATGAGCGGTAAAGACATATAGTGGGGATCTTTATTATATTAGACAGGTAGGTAATAAAACTTGACACAATTAGGCAATCGTAAAAATTCTATTTCATCATACCGTTTTAAAATTAACAACAATGTCGGGCTCAACAAACGTGTTTTGCAGTGTGACCACAAATTACTGTGTCATTCAACTAAAGCAGTTGACCACAAACGCAGGTATACCTGTCATGAGACCAAAGTAGTTCACAACAATGTAGATAGTACCACTCGAACACGTCATCCTCTTACTTACACTTTGAGTTGATTGTTGCAGCATGCCAATTGCAACAGATTTGATCAAATACACAAATACGCACTTTCGTACGATTGCAGATGAATTTCCCCCAAGTATTTGTTGCCCCTCGTTTGTACGCTCAAACATAGAGAGTTCCCGGCAGATTCATTGTGTTCATCAATGTAATTGATTAAAACAGTCGAAAAGGAGGCATCGTTTCTTATTGGGACTGCAGGTGTGAAAGCTTATCTAAGGGCTTATAGATTTCCGGTGCTAAAATTTATTTATTTCATCCAATCAAATCGCTTGATGGCAGAATCGTCTCCATACTCAAACACTCAATACGCTGACTTTCGTCAGACTCGCCAAGAACATTGTTCTATGAGGAATATAACATTGTGGAATCAGCCACTCAAGAATTCGCTCACATGGCATTCGATTTTTCAAAAGTGGGCCCGTTCCACGTTAGAGCTGTTTAAAACTCTTGATTGATTTTAATTCAACTTGGTGGGTCAATGTACATTTACGTGGTGATTTCAAATATGCGCTCGTTTTTTCAATTATAAGTAGTTTGCATTATGTCATAAAGATCTATTTCTTTGTTTAAGGTTTAGTTAGCTATTCGACCGCATCCTGTACCACAGTGTACCACCACCCACAGAACCCATCGAGGTTTTCGTAGCGTCTTGCAAAATATAATTTATTTCATGCTCTCGTAGTGCCCTGCGAATGTGGGCGCTTATTTATGTGATGATGACTCGTGGCGGTGGAGCTTACACAGCCTGGACTTGGGTCTACAACTACTGGCTGTCCGGAGGGCCCGGACATCGCGGAGGGTTTTCACCGTGCTGCGCCGACTGGTTGAGGGGGCTTCAGGACCTCGTTCCACTAGTCCCTCTGGTGTTCAAATAAGGTTCTTTGTATGTATGTATGTACGTATGTATGTATGTACGTACGCACGTACGTACGTATGTATGTAGGTATGCATAGATGTATGTATGTATGTATGTATGTATGTATGTATGTATGTATGTATGTATGTATGTATGTATGTATGTATGTATGTATGTATGTATGTATGTATGTATGTAGTATGTATGTATGTATGTATGTATGTATGTATGTATGTATGTATGTATGTATGTATGTTTATGTATGTATGTATGTATGTATGTATGTATGTAGTGCTTTAGGCTGTTTTCAAACAAAGTTGTGGGCTGCTGAACGAAACTAAAGAAATGTCTTCCTTAATGCTTGAAACAAAAGCTCCATTTTAGATTATGTTCACGTGCAAGTATTATAAGAAAATATAGTAATAATAACTCAAGAAGAACAGAAGATATTCCTCCCACAGTAAAGGCGAAGGTATGAGAAACTGTTCGCTGTTTACCCTCAATTCGTAGGGTCGGATGTGCACGTTTGGGTTTTCGACAGTATTCACCGGCGAACATTTGTAAATAGGGCACAATGATGTCAGCAACGTGAAGGAAGGAAAAAAGTGTAAATTCAAGGACTTGCTTTCTTTGTAGAACACAATATTGATGAGAGCTAACGGACAGTGATACCAAGAAAAGTATAGGCCATCTCATTAGAAGTAACTCTAATGTAAATGGGAAGAAAGAAACGTGGACAAAAAGATAATTCGCCACCGGCAGGGGCCGAACCTGATGGTCAGTGAAAAACTCCCTTCTTGGCCAGTTTTTCGCAATGTTGGGGTAACGCAGTGAAATGAGAAGAAGCGAAAGAGGAGACCTGAATAAGGCAGTGGAAAAATAGCTGGTACATGTGAAACGAGAATATAGAGAACGAAAAGAAAAAAAAAAAGACGGAAGCAATAAATGCGCGAGACAGTGATTGAGGAGTTATGCGTCATCTGTAAGGGCGACTCGGGGAATGCACGGGCAGTGGCTGAGAAGATGTAGGAACGAAACATCTCATGCATATAGCGGACTCAAGCCTTCACAGGCGAAGAGAAAGAAAGAATTCAGTGATGCTGATAAAAAAGCTGGAGGTGTGGTGTTAGGAAGTAGTTAGCATGAAGGAGAACGTGTCAGAAAAAGTAACAATCAAAATGTAGGGAAGAAGGAGGAAGGGGCAGCAAAGACTGGTACGCGTAAACATACGCTAATTTTGCTGGCCATCTCGCGCCAAGCGAATACGAAGCCAGGAGGCGCAATTCAGACAGTGAAAATAAAATAACAAGCAGCTACCGCCGGGATACGAGTATAAGTGGTGGAAACCGCCACTACTTGATCGTGCACGCACGCACGCACATTTTTTGTCAGGACCAGTCGCGGCACCCTGTATATGGGTAATTGACGGCAAACAAAGAAAAGAGCGATAGAGTCTGGCGCTACCGCGCATAGAGTACTATAGCTGAAACAAGACGAAAAAAAAATCAAACAGAAGGAATAGATAGCGAGCGTGTAAATCAGATCCGGCAAACGATATGATGCAAGACACAAAGAAAGAAAGAGACAGGACGGCGCAATGAAGGCGAACCGGCGCCCAAAAGTGAGCAAGGCGTGGGCCGCAATACCGCGGTAAAGCTGGATTGGTCAACTAAACTAGCCGTCGCCGGGATGGTTAGGCCGCGAGGCGCCGCCGTCGGACACTGTGGTATGCTGCACGTCGACGACGCCGACTACGTAGCGTGTGCGTGGATCACTCATTTTTTTAAAGACGATAGCCTTTTTTTCTTTATATTCTTACACACGCGCGTTAATATTTTGGTTTCTGAGTAGCTCTCGCTCTCTCAATAGCTGTTTATCACCTCAACACACGCTTCCCTGCTTGTTTTGCTGGTTTGGTGCTTATAAGAAACTGACACCAACAAGGAAGAGTGCTGCGCACTCCATTGTAAGATGATGCACTCGGCTACACTAGTTTTTACCCCACCTTGTCCATTGAGCATCGCTGAGATTAGGCTGGAGAATGACGGGCGCGCCCTTGACGACTTAGTCTGCGATGCAGCGGGGGGAGCCGCACACTTGATGAGAGTGTTATCAGGGTGCGAGGGTGTCGCGCTTGTACAATGCGCATACCATTCGCACGATGTTCACGAAAAAAGTTACATATTCTGCTTTCAATCATCTTCACTCGTGAGTCACGAACCCGTATGTTTGTCTTCACGGAAAGTACTCTGTGAAAGCGCCCATAATGCAACACTGCATGGTGACGCCTTCAACGCACTTATTCAAGGTGCAACTCGACCTGTTAGCTATCCTCGCCGTGACTTGCTCAAAGTGACGCCTTGTGCCCTGCGAGTAAATCTCTTTGGCTTTGTTCGCCTGTACAGGTGCGGCCTTGTGAACTTTACCGAGTCTTTCCTTGAGGAATCGCAGCTGCGTGCAGATGCTCTATCCGATAATGTATCCGAATGGTCACGTAATTCTTCAGTCTGTACTATTGAGGATGTCATTTATTGGAATAGGGGGCGCATTGCGTGTGTTCTGATTAATATTTCGCTTGTTTTTCTGTCGTATAATGCATTGAGTTTCTTAAATTCGAAGCCGCCCCGCCGCGGTGGTATAGTGGCTGAGGAACTCGGCTGCTGATCCGCAGGTCGCGGGTTTGCATCCCGGCTGTGGCGGCTGCATTTCCGATGGAGGCGGAAATGTTGTAGGCCCGTGTGCTCAGATTTGGGTGCACGTTAAAGAACCCCCCCAGGTGGTCTAAATTTCCAGAGCCCTCCACTACGGCGTCTCTCATAATCATATGGTGGTTTTGGGACGATAAACCCCACATATCAATCAATCAATTAAATTCGAAGCCTCCATACGCATACCTACACAATAACTGCACTAGATTACTCATCTTCACCAAAAGATGTTACGTCCACGGCGCCCCCGAAAATCGGGGCCCCTTGGTGGCTATAACACAACCGGGGCCGGGGAAAGGGAAATTGCAGTCTGCGCGGCGAAAAGACTTGGGAGGGGCCATGTTGATGTCGGCCGGCAGCATTTCAAAGCTCCCTTCTGGTCTGCGCTCCCGAATTCAGAGCAACACTCATTACCATCGGTGTTTAGCTGTAAAGGCCTGTCTACTATTTCCTCCTATACCAGCTATTGAACCAGCCCAGTGGTTCACAGGCTTCAGTTGTATTATTATACTTGAACGTCGCTTTCGGCAAAATAATAAAGAACAGTTTGGTTGTCTAAGAGGTTCCGGAGGAGTCCATCGTTCACGGATGCGTTAAGAACAAATGGCCACCGACAGTGCTGACCAGAAAACTGTGAGGTTCTGCCATTAAAAGAGTGTGCTAGAAATAACCGCTATTCTGTAAAACAACGTACACTCACGAGACCGTGTGCGCGGCACCTGCACGATACGCACGTACCAACTTTCCTTGGCACTGTAACGACAGGTTGAAATAAAACTTACGGGGCGAAAAGAAAGAAGCAGGACAAGGAACGAAATATACGCACCGCAAACGCCCTCTCACCTGAAAGGTTTAAGAAAACGGGTTAAAAAGATATGTACAAAAATGGGGGTGGTTCGCGCATGTCACAGAGGCACAGAAAAGCAAAAGAACTATGACATGTTTTTACAGTCGACTAATAAAGTTGATGATATGTGGGGTTTAACGTCCCAAAACCACCATATGATTATGAGATACGGCGTAGTGGAGGGCTCCGGACATTTTCACCACCTGGGGTTTTTTAACGTGCACCAAAATCTGAGCACAAGGGCCTAAAACATTTCCGCCTCCATCGGAAATGCAGCCGCCGCAGCCGGGATTCGATCCCGCGACCTACGGGTCAGCAGCCGAGTATTTTAACCACTAGACCACCACGGCGCGGAGGTACTGTGCCTTCGAAGATGAAATTCAATGAATTTAATTGCTCTCAGAATGGCGTGTTGACTCATCAAGCATTCTGGCCGATGTATAGTTGGGAACGCCAGAAAGAGGAATTTGGTTAGCATCTTTTACACGACAACTGGAAGAACAATTCGCGTGCCCTGATAAATTTTTTTTCTTGCCCACGACCTTTTGTGCATGCGGAACAAATTTAACCAAGGTGCGGAAAACACAACACTCAACCCGTATCGTCTGATTTCGAACGTTCTCTCAGACTGTGCGACGTACGTGTACACGGAATAACACCAGTATGCGTAGTTTCTTCCGGGATGGAGGACTTCCGTTTTTTTTTTTTTTGCTATGTGATGAGTGGTTAGTAAACCGATGCAATAAGATTGCAGAATACCACGCCTCCTTGGGACATGAATTTGCAGCTGGAAACTATTGCACGGTAATGTGCACAATTTTATTGTTCTGCTTTTTTCTTCAACGCCGGGAGTAAGCATTCTCGGTGAACAACATTCGAATGCACCGACACGAAATTCAAAACCAGTTTCGCTGAATGCGGAAAGTACTGCTGGCAATATGATCCACCATGACGCAGCATATATTAAGAAACCGTGAATTATCCGAGCAAGGTACCTCGTATGTGGATACTAGTTCCATTAATTTGCCTATAAACATGTTTAAAATGCCCTCACTGTTTTTGTGGTTTTTTTTGTGTACAGCGCATGAATCGTCAATAAAAATTATATTTTGCAACACTTCTCCGCAGTTTGGCGTCAACGCCCCAACCACACCGCGAAAGTATTAAAAGCCATAGTGCCTTGTAAACAGTTAACTGTTAAATAAATATGAATTCAGCGTTCCACCTTACATTCCTCATGACAGCACGTTTTGACTACATGTATTTGTACGGAATACTGTAGTGGGGAGCAACTCACGTACCACTAAGCTCATCCGCCCGGTGATACTTACCTACACTGCGTGACTGCGTCATTTCTTTTACATTTCATGCGTAGAGATAAATGCAGGTGCGTTAGGACATCTCTAGTGTTCAGGATTTATAATACCAAACAAGCGGTGACGCGTTCTTTTCGTTTCGTGCTCGCATGGTGCCAACGAGCAGCGTGCGAACCGAAACAGCCGCCTAACTCGGCGTTGTTATGACCGTCGTCTGTAGGCGCCATGCTGTCGATGAGAAGCGTAGCCGGGCAGCGCTCCCACGCCTGGAACCCCAGTTCTCTCAGAACCAGCGTCCAGAGCTGATGGGGGAGTGGCGCTCCTTAATCTTCAAACAAGTAGCCGACTGGCCGGCTGCCTATACCTGCCAGGTATTGTCCCAGCTAGCCGGAGAATGAGACGTCATGTCGCCACGACGCCGTAAGCCGTTCCAGAGAGGACAACAAAGACAGCATCTTCCTTGGAAGAAACCGCGGCTGCCGCCACAAATTGCCCTGCTAATTGAGCAAACAGAATGGCGGACCGTTTGATGTATGCTGCTAGGAGCTTGGGACCCCTCGACCAGCGGCACACACACGACGAGGAAGAGCCCCTCTGGCGCCACCTTGCAGTGCAGTGATCACGACTCAATATTGGATGTTCACGTGGACCATGCATGCTCGTACCCCTCGCCTGTTGTGTGTGTGTGATTGGTGTTCCACTCAAGAAGCAGGAGCCCGACAGGGCTTATAACGACGCCGCTGAGTGCGGGACGTCGCTCTGGACCATGTAACGGTTCAACCACCACGCTCGTGGTTTCTGAAAACTCTCAACCTTTCTATGCTGTAAATATTTGTAAATAGTGCCATAAACCTGTTTGTTTTTTCGTATCCCCATCTTGTAAGCGCTCGTTTCCTCAACCCAAAGCTACACCACGCTACCACAAAAGACCGGGCAGACCCCGGTCCGCAAGAACGGGTCCTCAGTGCTGGGATCCACAACAGCGTACACACTTTTCCCATCGGGCTTCGCGCACCGCAGGGTGTTCTGGGATTGCTAAAAAAAAGGACTATTAAGGCACATCTAAAGCAGGAAAATAGAAAGAGCGAAATCGCTTTGCTGTTCATCGTTGCCCCCTGCCGCCTCTTTTTTTTTTTTACCACTCGTGGTGTTCATCTACGTCGAGCCTGAACACAAGTATACTCATGAGCGCGCAGTATAGCGATATACAGTGGGATACACTGCTCATCAACCTCCCACAGCGTTTGAGCGTCGCGTATTGTGATGCTCAGCTGTGATTTTCTTTAGTCTACTACGGCCTTGCTTGTTTCTCCTCCTTTTACTGTAAAAGAAAGAAAAATGACCCGCTATACCGTGCAATTGTGGAAGTTTCAACAAGGTCGTCTGCTGTGAGGCATCCGAACTGTCCCGAAACTGCTTTCAGTTGGCGACGTATAAACAACTGCTCGTCAAGCCGAGTGCGTGAATAGTTTTGTCGAAATGTCACCTTGACGCGAGAACACGCGACAAAATCAATATGAAACGTCTGTGTGAGAAGTTGTAACCCACCCCTTATGTAATGCTTCCTTCGGGAAGCCCTTAAGGTTTTTTTTTTTGGGGGGGGGGGTTAACGTCCCAAAACCACCATTTGATTATGAGAGACGCCGTAGTGGAGGCCTCCAGAAATTTTGACCACCTGGGGTTCATTACGAGCACCCAAATCTGAGTACACAGGCCTACAACATTTCCGCCTCCATCGGAAATGCAGCCGCCACAGCCGGGATTTGATCCCGCGACCTGCGGGTCAGCAGCCGAGTACCTTAGCCACTAGACCACCATGGCGGGGCGAAGCCCTTAAGGTTAATAAACTGAACTGAACTGAACTGAACATGTGTAGGCTGGTGGTCAGTGTACCCTGGTAAACTTAGCAGAACACCGACGCAACAAAGAAAAAAAAAGGGGAGGGGGGGTGCATTCTGTCTGCTCAACACTGTGGACATTTAGGAACCATGCATGGTGATCCACATTGTTCACTTCCATATACTGACAATATCTTCGTTCTTTTGCTTTTTTCTTGAAATCAAGCGCCCAGTTAAGGGAAGTGTCCATATTTCTCTGGCTCTAATAACCATCATGAGGCGCTTTTTTCGCACGTTTTACAAAAGGAAGCTGAGAAAAAATTTAGGACACGCGCACGATGGTAGCAAGCCTGCTAGGTAAATATATCGAGGATAAAAAAACTGTCATGTTGATATAGTTTGTGATCGAACAACGCATTTAGATTGAAGATGAATGCGTGGAAGCAATTCGAGTACCGAATGCCACAACGAAAACTTTCTGAGCAAACGATTTGACAGGAGGACTCCTCGAATGAAACCATCGGATAACGCGGCAAATTGCCGCGTTATTCGAAGGTTTCATTCGAGGAGTCCTCCTGACGAGGAGTGTTCCACACTCGCCTTCATAGTTACGTGTGGTCCTGACGTGCAGGTTTGCATGCACAAAAATACCCGACAAATCGGACAAGAGGATGACCGCCGTCCAAGCTTGACTGGTAAAGCATTGGGGACGTTATCCGAAGCTACCAGGTGTAGTGCTGGCCGGCGGCAAGATGTCTATTAATCCATCTTAATTTCTACGCACCTATATCAGAATTAATACAATACACTTAAAACAGTACTGGTGACAGACAGCTTTGCACCATGGTGTGCAAGACCAACTAGTATTTGGAGTAAAAAATTTATCAGCAATTGTAAGACAAAGGGCGTGAGATCATTTTTCAGCGCTGTGACATCGACGGTAACGGCGATAATTCTGCAGGAGTGCTCATGAAGTAGCGTACAGGAATCCATTATGTTATGAAGAACTGATGCAGCATCAAAGATTAGCTCGCTAGCATGTGATATAAAGACTCAGTGTA
>NW_023608458.1:0-45279 GCF_013339725.1 Rhipicephalus microplus | reverse complement strand
GCAGCAGAGCGGCGTATTACTAGGTAACAAGAGCGCCAGAATTTTGTAGAGAAACAGTCCTAGGCATGGTCAATTCGAAGTATGCAGGTGTGAGTAGTAGATAGATAGACTCGAAAATCATATTTCACAGCGGATTTCTTATAGACGATTGAATATTACTGTTCGTAGTTACGGCATGACAAAGCAGTTATGTGCTACGAAAATTGAAGCAGCCCTATCACTCACCTGTGCACTAAACATCAAGTCGACTATAGCGTAGCGGGTATGTGCAAAGCTGTTCTCAGCCTAGCATAGCCATTCATAGCTTAGTAGAGGGTGTATGAAAGGGAAGGGTGGAAGAAGCAACGTAAAAGGGGCCAGGGGCATGCGATAGCCGTGCATAGTGTACTAAAGCAATTGGTGAAAAGGTAAGCGAGGAGGAAGGAAAGTAGAAGGGGTCAGGGTAAAAGTTGTCATATCCATGCACAGTGTACTATTGCAAGTGGTGGGAAAAAGAAACGAGGGTGACGAGCAATGATGTGAAGGTGAGATGGATGAAAATGAGGAGCTAGGGTATAACACAGTTATGGTAGGTGACTAGTGGAGGAACGTGATCAGTAGCGTAGAGAGTTGAGTGAGTTGATGAGGCTGTAGCGGCGCAACACAGACATGAAACGCTGGCGTCGAAGATGTCACCTGCGCTTGTCTTCGTGTCCTGGAGCTGAAGGTGGAGAGAGATGAAGCATGGTGCAGGAGGGGTTGAGCGGAGATGCAGAGAGGAGGTGCATGTAATTGGGTGGAGTTGGGCGTGGGAGGAGGTCATGTGTTGGAGCACCGAGTGTAGATGGAGTGACGTTGGTGATGGCGTTCTAGCTATGCTTGACATCGCACTCCATCGTTGAGGCTTCCGCTGAGCACACTGTCCCTTTGTGTTTACAAATTTTCGCCTGTTAGGGCCATTCATTGTACATGGTAATAAGGGCTGCAGCACGAGCACGAAGGTGCTAGAAGAAACAGACGAAAGGCGAGGCACGGAAGGCAAAGAGGACAACACGAGCGCTGACTACCAGAATATGTCACGCAGAATATGTCACGTTGCTCACATTTGCTGTTAAAAGGTTGCCTGTTGTATATATTATCATGTGTGCTGCGAATAATAAATTCAGTTGGTAGTCAACGCTCGTGTTGTCCTCTTTGCCTTCCGTGCCTCGCCTTTCGTCTGTTTTCTCTAGCACCTTCGTGCTCGTGCTGCAGCCCTTATTACCATGAATTCAAACCAACTAGCCCAAATCGCCATTCTTCTCCATTCATTATATTTGTTGGCATGAATCAGATTTGCTTATCGTCACGAACACAATACAGTCGAGAGTTCGGCGAATATCATGAGGATCCATTACTATTCGCTAAGTTGACCAGTGTCCTAATTTCAAATGGCTTGGTGCGGAAAACGCTTGCTAAGCGAGGAAACACACGAAAAGAGAATGCGGATGGCGACAGTACCTTGAAGCTTCGGGACCAGTCAAGAGGACGTCAGAGATCTGTCTGACATCATAGATTAGGTAAAAATGAAATTCGTACTGTGTTCAAAGGTATCAAAAGACATAAAACGTCTTTCAAAGAATTTTGTTGAGCCAATGTGCTCAAATTACAAAAAAAGAGAAAACATTGGAATCCATGACGTCAGGACCGGCAATTTCGAATATCGATATGCTTTTGTCATTTACAAATCTAAAGTAGTGAAATACTGACACTAATGTTAAAATTATCAGGGTAATCTGAGTCATTCTTCCTTTTTAGTATTCATTTCAGATGAAACAGATTCACTAATTTTTCGCCACATTTGTTTTTTACAAACATTTATAGATAATTGTAAAACTAAAGCGGTTAGAAAGAAATGAAAAAAGAGAGAAAAGCAACCTCACCAAAAAGGAAGGCTTCCTGGTTCCTGTGGGTGGATACCATTGTCCAGGGCGTCACTGGCAACTGCGCATCGCAGGTAGTAGTCAGAGGCCGGAAATCCACCCTGTTCACGATGATACAGCGCATGCAACCATTCCCTAACGCATAAATGATGAGATGGCTCAAGGGTTTCATTTTCGCAGTAACGGTTGCCTCGGCCCCAACCAAAATCCTAATATGGCGGCAGATGACAGGACAATATAATGGAAAAGGTGAATTGGTTTTCAAGTCTATTTCGGAGAGTCGCGTCTCCCACGACCTACTTACGGGTCTGTAATTAAAAAAAAGAGTGTGACTCACGGATCACGTCGCAAAAAATAACAATAATAGCGTGACATTTCAAGCGTGACATTTCTTGGCCGACCAGATCAGAACCATGGTTTCCAAGAGAGGCTCATCATGTCCGTCGCCCTTTTGGCGGCCGTTTCGCTGATCAGTGCCACCGTGATGGCGCTAGTGCAGCTGCTGCAGCTCGAGGAGTACAAGCCCGGAGCGGAGGGTGGAACGAACGAAACCACGGACGTCTCCGACTGGACTCTGGTGGCTGGTACGTGCGCACAGCCTTGCTGCGAATCATGGTATCCTGACCAAAAGCGGTCACCTGCATGTTCTGCCTCGGATGTTTTTCAGGGGCGCAGCGCTTTAGGGTCGAGCCATGTCGCCTGTCTGTCGGCGTGACATGCTATGAATATCCATATACATATGGATATTTATAATAATATCCATATCATTGCTGAGATCCGTATGGAATTCCATATGGTTGTCCACATTAGTATGGGTATTTACATAATCATCCATATGTTATCCGTATGGATTCATATGAATGATATGCCATATGATTCATTTGTATAGCCGTATGAGATTTTATATCAATATGAATATCCATATGGACATCTCAACACCATATGCGTGCAGTGCTTAACACCAAATGCGCGCAGTGATGAATAAACAACTTTGTATATACTGTACACACGTGTTGTCACGTCTTTCATGATTGAAGGGGCAATTTACAGAGGGTTTTAATGATTCAATTCGTCATCAATCACTCCGTGAATATGCTGCGATTTCTTTCTGTAGTGATATGCGTCGAGAAGAAATGGGGAAATGCGCAAATACTTGCTTTTAGCACAAAGCCACAAAGAAGTCCATACGGGGGCTCAGACCGGCACGCGCCCTCTTTCGAGCGCACTGTCCCCCGAGGACTTCGTTCATCCGTGATGCTGTTGTGGCAGCAGCCTTTCCCATGTGGCGGCGGGGATCTCTGAGTGCTCTCACCTTTCACCCGTTATCATTACTTTTTCTTTATTCCCCTTTTCTTCCCATCAAGGCACTTCTCTCTATACTCTCCCTTTATCCCACTGCAGAGATTAGGTGTCTTCTATTCCCTTCTATCCCCAACCACAACCAGACGCCTTCTTCTGAGAATCGATACAGATTTTTCAGGATACGAAGCTTCTTGAATTTAAAATATCTGTTACAATCAGATTTTTTTTGCCGGCTAGTGGTTCATATCAATGAAGTGAGTATGTGGCGCAAGTACGTTTGAGGCAAGCAGAAAAAAAATTAGAAAAGAGTGGAGATTACAATATGTTTATTTCCTCAGAACAAGAAGCCAATACATATGTGCACACACAGCACATGCGCTGCGAGTGCGTGCGAACCATGTTAAAGCAAGGAAAAAAAACGGGGATACGTGTCCATAAAGCATGGTCTAAAGAAGATTACACTCAGTTTTATAAATACGAGTGGGGTCCGCGCATGCCTTATAATTGCCATATAAGTTCACACTCGAAATTGCAGCGTTCAGTAGGTCCTATGGTAATACGCAGGATTTCATTAATGTAAACGACACATTAAATGGCAAGTTAACAGGCATTCAAAATAATATGAAGATGACCAGTAAATGTGTGTTGGTGAAATAAACGAACGCCTAAGATCTTGCTCACATTACAAAGTGATGTGTAATATCATCGTTACTATGCATGTTATTTTGCTTGGTTTGATTTGGAATAAAAGTAGAATAGGCTGCATGAAACATTACGTACCTCGGAATTTTTAAGCAACACTATCATAACATTGCACCAGTAGCTGCGTTTGGGGAACTTTAGGTTATCGCAGCATCAATTGCGAGGTGCTTTGTTCAGCCTTTTCGTGTTGAAGCGACATTGCCTCAGTAACTCTTGTAAAGTGTTTGTAGTGGTGATGATAGAGCAATACATGCTTTGCAGCTGCGTCTCCCATGGCGGCCCGTGCACTACGACCTGCTGCTGCGCCCTTCTATCAAGAACAACACCTACGAGGGATACGTGAACGCAGTCTTTGAAATCCAGCACAACGCAAGGACAGGCGAGTGCGAGCTCCATAAACAGCTCCACCCCCTATCCTTATATATCTGAGTGCGACATCCGGTGGGCGAAGGTCCACAATGTGAAGCAGGCTTTCAGAAAATGAATATTGGTATCCACTCGTTGGTAGGACAGAGCTGCAAAGAAATATATACCGATTTCGTACGCTGTGTACTATAAAAAATTACGATTATGATTTGCCAGAAACATGACGTAAGAAACAAACACGTGAACTTCGCTTTTATACCAATATTCTCTTTGCATTTCAGCATCTAGCGCACAACCCAAGACAAGGACCGTGTGGTAGCTGATGACGGCTCGTGCCTGTACTTGCCGATTTTCACCCGGTCCTTGCCTATCGTTGTGCGCTAGATGCGAAATTAAATACAAAGATTCCTGAAACTGTGTGACTTTACATTGCGCTCGTTTCTTTGTGAGCCTTGAGGAACAAACGACTGCTAACAAGTTTCTTTAAACATAGTCACATGCGTGGCAATGTCAGGGCTTACTTGAAAGATGTCGCACATACTATTTTTTTTTTACTTGCAGTGTAGAACGCATACATATGCGCAAGGTTCCCTTTACGGGGAGGAGAGTTTTACGCAGGGTCCCCTTTCGCAAGCCTATGGTTAAGCGAAACGGCTTTCCTAATGAAGAAGGGTGGTCCTAGCTCAGAAGTGAAACGAAGTGCCATGAATATTATACTATGTTGTTTTAAGGTCCCTTAACCATGAAATCATTTTGGGAGACGCTTGTAGTGGAGGGCTCCGGAAATTTTGATCACCTGGGGTTCTATAACGTGCACCGAAATCTAAGTAGACGGGCCTGAACGAAATTTCAGCCACTGCATCCAGGATTTGATCCCGCGGGTGAGCAGTCTAGTGCCATAACCACTGTGGTGGGGCGATCGCCGACACCTATTCGGACGGGTCACTGTACGCGAGACAGGCCTTTGTCCTGGCTGATAGACGTTGTACGTCTCAATAGATGTCAATCACTGTTCGCTGGATGTCCTTACTTTAGGCACATAAGAATATCGCAGGTGTGTCCCTGGCACGAAAGAAGGGATGCCAATGCACGAAATGTCTGATCGTCCTGGTAGGTTTTGCTCATCAGAGAGGGAAAAACTTCATCGCAGCCCTACACCCCTCCATTGGTAGAAGGCAGTAAATGAAAGAAATATACAGAAAATGAAGCCAGAACGTATTTTTCACAATGTCCTCCCTGGCGTCCTGAAGCAAGAATGTTGGGGCGCACTTTTCAGGCTGACACTATAAACAACGAAAGAAAGCACAGCCACGATAAGCAAACATGTAAACAAAGTGCGCATAGATTGTTGCTTGAAACAAGGCCATTTAAAACATTAGCTGTCATATTTACACGAACCTTGCATTGCTGCAATGAAAGGAATGCATTATAGTGCGCAAAGTATGGGCAGGTCATCCTGAAAAAAAATCTAGATCGTCAGTACTATTGCTGCATGCACATACATTGGTCATCGAATAAAACCCAAACAGTGACAAGCATTCGTCATGGTATATAATTGCGAGTCGTCTAGTTATCACCATGGACAAGCCCCACACATGCACAGGGCTGCCAAACCAGATACACGTCTCTATTTTTGGGAACACGGGGCGGGATTGAAATGCTCGTGGCCGTTCGGGTTTCATTTGACACCGAGAGTAATGTCTCAACGGAAATATGTTAGTGCAAGTGAACGGTGTGCCTTAGCTGCAAAATTGCCACACGTGGCGCTCTTGCTCGCAAGCACGCCGATTCCAAGTTTGCCTAGCACATTCTATTTTTATTGTTTTTTCAATATAGGGGTGGCCGGAAGACGACAGAAAACGAGCTGTTGGTCCATTCGAAAGCCCACGTTTTCAAGAAACGCTCGTTTATTGCTTATCGGCAGATGTTGCCATGTAACGCGATATCATTTTTTTCTTTTTTGCTGAAGTTCCAGGTAGCAGTATGTTTATCTCAGTTGCCAAGATAAAGCTGCTTGTACGAATGCTTTCCACCGGCCACCCCTGCTTTGTAAAATGGAATGCTCTTGGCACTCTGAATACCGGCGTGCTCGGAAAAAATATTGCAGGGCGTGTCGCAGTCTTGCCGTTTCGGCAACTGGTCACTCCGGTCATTCTGAACGTCTTCGCGTTTTCGCTATAATATGCCTTTGGCATGTGCACAGAAAAAACGATGGACTGAAGGTTTCCTTTTAGGGACGTCTATGAATTTCTCGCGGAAGCTTTCAGTGCGATTGTAAGGTCTGAGAAACCCGTGAGATAATGCAACAACTGTGAAATACAAGGGACTCGTTTAAAGCGTTTACAAACAGGAGTCGCTTGCTTTGGTCCTCCAACTACGTGGTTCCCGCGTACTTTACAGCTTTGGCACAATTTCTGTGGGATAAAAACGTTATGCTTATAAGTAATCCGTATTGGCAGACAACCTTACCTTTTTGAGTGTAATTAATGTGACGTATAATCTTCACTGTCTTTCATACGACCTTCTGTCCTGCAAGTTGTGGGTTCAGTCCTGGCCACAGAGGTCGCATAGGGATGAAGACGAAATGATAGATTACCGTGTTTAATGCGAAGCTAGTGCACGCTAAAACACTTTGTGTTCAAAATTTCTGCACCTCTTCAATACAATGCCTCATAGTGACAGCGCACATTTGAAACCTAATGTCTTAAATCACGTTACATTAATATTGTTTTTATCACGGTAGTCCAATATTTAGTACGGTATTGTAGTGCTGACCCGCCACGGCATTGAATCCTGGCCCAGGGGGGGGGGGGGGATTTTCAACGGAAGCTAAAATATGAGGCTGGTGTGATTAGATTTAAATGCACGTCAAAGAACCCCAGATTGTCGCAATTTCCGGAGCTCTCCTCTGCGGCGACTCTCATAATAAAATTGTGTTTTTGGAACAATAAGCCCCCTGAGTAATAATAATAATAATAATAATATAATAATAATAATATAATAATAATAATAATAATAATGTATGGTATTACGACGTTTTACGGCACTCCTGTTTTTCCACCAGATCATGCTCGACTGCTCCAAGAAGCTGGAAATCGTTTCGACGATTTTGAGGTGGAAGTCGTTTCCTGTTCGTGTCACACGTGTTCTCCGAGACGGCAGCAAGGTTGTCATTGAAACGACACACCTCCTTAGGCAGGGACGCACGTAAGCACTTTTAATTATTTTCATTTTTTCATGTAAGCAACTGCTTACCAGAATTCACACATATTTCTGGATAGCAAGGGTGAAAGAGCTGACGGCAATGTTCAAAAAAAAGAAAAGAAAGGGATAGGCGAGTTTGGATAGTATGGAAATTAGTTGAAGCCGACCAAACACAGCCTTTCGACACGGTGTATAATGGGGAATCGCTCTTGTCTTCGAGTGTTCGGAGAAGCCAAAGAACCATTCGCTCCTCACACTCTAATGAAGTTAACAGCCCGCGAATTACAACACTGCCTCAGATGTAGTCTTGCTGGCTGTCTTGAGACACAGATGGTGCTGCTGAAGCGTGGTGAAATAAAGCTCAGAGTGGTGGGTACCAGTGTATGTTTACGTGGCCCACTTGCAGTTGACGGGCCATGGGGTGAGATTGTTGCACGCTAGCCTGGAAACGTTGCAGCTTCTGCCCGTACACTGCGTATGAGAAGAACAAATGGTAGTTCGGCTAGCCAGCGAAGAATAATTACTACAGAAACTTCATATGATTAGGAGCCTCGAAGACAAAGGTCGTTAGGGCCTACCAGTCGATGTACCAATTATACACTTATAGGGGGCCTTATGATGACGTCACATGTTTACAAACCTGTTACTTACAGTGACATCAAAGGCGACGTCATCACGTGACGGTGATTGCTCAAATAACTCGGGGTGGCGCCAGGAACGCCATCGGCCAAGTTAGGCGTTTTGATGAGGAATAGAAGGCTTTCGCTTCAAGAAACGCGAAGGTACTCTACAAGAAAGAAATGCTTATTGCATGACGTCGATGTTTAGCTGTCTTTCCTTACTGCGTGTTTTCATAGTTTTCATCATTGCCTTTTTGGGAATCTCCTTAAAAGAGTTCGTAGCAGGCACTCTGGTGCCACAACTGAACTAGGACGAAGCTGTCTTTATGCGAAGCTCGCAAGTTCGGAAGAGAATACCACTTGAAATGCGCAAACCTTAGGAGCCTGTGGCACCAAATGCAGGTACAACCTCACTGTGCAGTTTCAGGGGCGTCTTCGCAAGGACTATGGCCTGGTCCTGAAGCGAGTTGGTGATCAGGTCATTTTGTTCATGTTTCCCCGGTGAGTTTATCTTTTGATGTCTTGTCTACGAGCAAGCACGAGATTCACAAACAAAAAAAATATTCGTGAAAGTTTAATTGTTAATATGTGGTGGTGGGGGTGGGTGTTGCAACAGCCGGGGTAGCCTGGCTTAAATGGCCGGCCATTCCTTCTCCTGAGCATCTTCTGAATAAGAGCTATCTATCATGAAATCTCACACAGCCCAGCGTCTCGGAAGGAAATTACTCGCTGGACCCTGACGTGAGATTCTGGAAGTGGTTTTCATGTTTGTTGAGAGATAATCAAGCACACCCAGGCAATGTCATATATGGTCTGAATCGTTTACATTTGTGCTAATGACCGTATTACCATCTTATACGCAAATCAGTGAGTGCAATAGACAATTTGCGTGAGGATGGCGTGAGAGATATTAATTGTTGTTCTTAAGTGTAGTGTATCGTATATGATGTATATTGTTATATATTGGGGCGCAAATTTAGTCAACTGCCATTAAGGAGAGCAATTCGTGCCTCTTGTGCTCTTCGTGACCTAGTGGAGTGTTGAATGCATATGGTGGTATATCTGGCAAATATAAGTACACCTTGCTAAAAATTCTTCTTTCGTTCATTATAGTTTAGATGACAGGGGCAGCTTGCAAGATGATTTTGCCTTTTAGAACTATCACCACGTGGCAGTAGTTCTTTTAGCCACTAGTGTTACTTTTATTCGTGCAGCTGATGTGTGCCTTCATAATAAAAAGCAGCGCGATAACAACAAGAAAGAGACAGAAGAAACAGGACACAACGCTGACAGCACACATCTCAGTAGGGGCAAAAGGAAAGTTGGTTTGGAGGCCAAGTACAATGATACTCAATCACAGTCAAAAATGGATCATATCGAATATCCTATTGTACAGAAACAGCGAACTTCATTTCTAATATAACCTATTATGAAGTGGTATTTACAGTCCAGTATTCATAAAATTGAGAAAATACCAGCTTTAACATTGCACGTTTTTTAACATCGGTTATTCAGGCTGAAGTGGAGTATTACAAAACCAGTACAGTAGGCGCACTGAGACACATATTTTTGAGCGCTCATGTACATTCCTAGAATTTGAGGACATCTGTACTTGGCGCCATCTTTGGGTGGCGGCAACGGTGTCCTGCCATAACTGAATGAAAAATAGATGTAAGAACTCGCACGAGCCAAACATATCCAGTTACCAAAAACGACTCCCGGCTTTACGATGTGCGGAGGCGTTGGAACATTTTGGTGCCATTGGAGAATCGCACAACGAAGCGTGTGGCCTCCCAGAAAAATTGAACACTGTGCATTAGAAACAAATGTGGTGCCATTGTAGTGTGCTAAACACTCTGGGAAGACTCGCAGTTTATAGTGCGATACTCCATTTTTACCACATTGTTCCAGTGGCTCTAGCCTGCATATAACCGAGATTAGTTTTTGGTAACTAGCTTTTTGGCATCGTATCGCTTTTCATGGCCATTTCCTATTAAGTTAAAGTCGGCCACCGCTGTCGTGTACGAAAGAGGGCGCTACGCGCGCTTGTACCCAAAATATGGTCATCAGTTGTCATGCTTAGTGCCTTAACTACGTACGCTAAGGGACTTTTTGTGTTGGGGCTTTAGTCTTATTCTTGATAGCACACAGCGTACCTCTTCGTCAATAGGATTGCCAGTATGTAGGTGTTTTGTCACAAGGTAGGTCTTGCAAGAAGGCGAGGCTGGCTACTGGGCAACATTTAGGACTGTCGAGAAAAGGACACTCAAACCAGTTAACATCTTCGTCGTTCTGTCTTTATTCTCCACTCTGACTTTTTGCAAGAGTACTGACACAAATCTTAATTATTTTGGATTCTTGATCTATATATAAACGCAGATGTCGAGAACCTCTTAAAGAATGCCATGGTGCTTGAGAATGCATTGAATGTATTTTAATAGCTTTACTTTAAAAATAGGAAATTGTTCTAGCTATTAATTAGACGGGCTCGCAGTGCCGTTTCAACACAAGCCTGGCGTAACGGAAAAACTTCGATTCGCGACATACTAACAGCTGTCAGATTACTATCAGTCACACGTGTTTCACGTTAACGATGAGTGAATGGTGGTCCAGAGACACTACGATTTAGGCCACATACAGGTTGCAGATTTGACAAACTTTGTTAACTGTGTTCGCTTGCCGTTATAATGTCCTTTGTGTTTGGCCTGGCTTGCAGATGCTTGGTGATGAAAACTTTAAAATGTTAGTGACACATTTTCTACGTGTTGTCCATCTCCGGTGTGAGAAGAGCACTGGTAGTGCACACTGCGGAAACGAGAAATATTTCTTGTGGGGTGTCTCCTAATCGTGTCCGAACTCCCAAAGCTTTCCCAAGTACGGAATTTCGTTTTGAAAAAGAAAAAGACAGAACGAAGACTTGACCTGACACGCTAACACTGTCGGTGCTTTGCCATGGCTGTGCAGCAAACTAGACGCGTTCGTGACTTTTCCGTGCTTCAAAGATCCCGGATGGAAGACGACTTTCGACGTGCGCCTGCTGGTCGACGAAAACTTGCATGCGTCTTCCACGGCCAGTATCGAGAATACTATGAAGGAGTCCAACGGCAGCACTGTTTATGTCTTCCACAGGTACCACATGTGAGATTGTATTTTAGGAAGACTGATCAGCTGGTGGTGTGGTCAATCGTTTCAGTAAGCACTACATTCGAAATAGGTTATGAAAATGGTCAGTTCACAGTGCAATTTATTTAGAAGAATACTGCGAGTCTGAATGCCAGAATTTGGTGAGGGTTGGGCAGTACAATTACCAAAACAACATGCAGGAAGTAAAAATTGTATTGAGCAGGTTATAGAGCAGTATAAAAGATAGTGTTTTGCAAAAAACGCGTTGATTCACACAGCAAAAGCATAAAATGCCGTTCGCAATCCCAACATGAAGATAATATACATGATGAACGTATTCCACAAGTACTACATAAGAAATGAAGCATACTAGAAAGATGGACTTGCTGGATGGACTTGCATACTAGAAAGATGGACTTACAGCCTATGCCTTCCGCAGGTAGCCGGTGCGAGAATACTGACTAGGAAGATGGGATAGCTGGCATTGTGGTTTCTTTTATGGGTATTACACGCGTGCTAAGGTGCTACAGGTACTAGAAATACTACATGGGAGTTAGTATGTGAGGAAGATAGGCTTAGCCGACGGTGCCTTGAATGTGTTACTAGGGTATCACACGACATATATTATCTTGATATTGATTAGCTAGTATTGCGGTCTTTTTGTTTCACATGTACTCCATGCGAGATAACATCTGGATAAGAGTGGATAGTTGTGAGAGATAAGATTTCATTATGTCTTACTATTTTATTAGGGGTACTGGCATAAAATTCTGACTTCATCAGATAATAGGGGCACGGGCCGTATACTTCGCCCCGTCCTATCTGTTACCACGCTAACAAACGGGTTGGCCCTTGTTCGGTTGCCATTTCAGTTGTACAGCGAGCTTTCTTATGTTCACGGGCACTGCAATTAATAAGTAAATTTGGGCATCGTATTTTTTTTTTTGCGGAGTCGCTTTCAGGGTTTTGCTGGCGCTTTTCGCATTTTCGGGGCCTATTTGAATTTTCGAGCAAACTTATAGAAATTTTCAATAATCGCCATGTTCACCAATGGCATGTTTGATTATGACCTTCAGTGGTTGAGTGTTGAAGTCAAATTCTGGTGTAATCAGGAAACGACACTACTTATGGACTGGCAAACGTGCATTTAACCTAGGAAACAATGATGAAAAGTAAATGTGTGCTTCTATTCATAATGGAGCATGTCTTCACTGTACAAAACAGTTAAAGTGATTTCTGAACGAGACTTGATAGTTCAATGACTTTTTTTATTATCATGAAAAGGATTTTAGACAATGCAATACCTTATTTCACTCTCACTTCTCTTGTGATGAGTATTTATTTCTCAGTGCGGTAGCATGTAATGACCGTGAAGCAGATTCATTGCATGAATAATACAAAAAGTAATGGCCTAAAGGAATATGTACAGGGTGCCCTAGCTATCTTTCGCCAGAGTATAAAAAATATGCCGACACATGTAATCACGACGCGACAAAATGCATGTTGCTGACCGTTGCCTGGAGGTAGTCAGGCTATTTTTTGCGTTTAAAGTATTGCCTATATGGTGTTCTTAATTATTTACCTTTTGAAGAAACAAAATGAATAGAAAATTTAAATAAGAAAGTCGTAGATTGGTTTGCAAAACGTCCGATTAGACAGTTTCGAGCTTTAGATCTGTTGATTATAAGTTTTTTCTGCTAACGACAAATGCGTAAAAATGCGAAAAAATACCTCATGACAAACCCACTCATGCGCCAGTGCGCACGATGATTCTAGTGCTCCCTGATGTTCTACGTATGAAAGACCGTAGCATTTGCCCAATTGTGCTGTCTCGATGGGGCCGCAACGATGGGGGTGGCTTTGCGATGAACACGTTTTGCTATTGGTCACAAAAGCGATAACTGCTGTGACTGCTTATCGCTGTCATGAACTGGTGCGAGGTAAGCGTATCGTTCGTTCACGGAGCGTTAGAGAGTACTAGAATCACTGCGCGTAGGCACGCCAGTTTGTTTGTCATGTGGTATTTTTTCGGTAATTCATTGGCATGTGTAGTTAGCAGAAAAATACTGAGAATTAGCAGATACAAAGTTCAAGACTGTCTAATCGGACGTTTTGCAAACCGATCTAACACTTTGTCATTTAAATTTTATATCTATTTTTGTTCTTTGAAAAGTTAGTTACTTAAACAGATCTATTTAACCAATATTTTAGAACACACAAAAAACAGTCGGACTATCTCCAGGCAACAGTTAGCAACATGCATTTTGTCGCGCGGTAATTCCGTGTGTCGGCATAATTTTGAACTAGGGCTAAAGATAGCTAGGGCACCCTGTATATTACCGTGAAACTCACTACAGGATGCCACTCGGTGCATACACAAGCATAAATTATATATTTCAATGATTTTTTGCAGTTATTGTTTCTGGTTTACAGCGTGCTTGTTTCGCTTCCACACGCACAGTACAATTTTTTTCTTTTTGTGTCACTGTTCGCGAATGTGGCAGCCTCATCACTTTTATCTCTTGTTTTCATTAAGTGTTATCTTCTCTCACGTCTTCTTTCTTGTCTTTTTCATCACTCAGGCCTAGCTGCGAATAAAACAGCCCTATTTTCGAAAACACGATTTTCTTCTGCAGAACAGAACCCATGTCGGCATACCTCCTGTCTGCCATCTTCACCAATTTCAGCGTCGACAAGAGTGGCAGGATGAACCTTTGGTCCTCCACTTCGTGAGTATGCGTGTTTCTGTTCCAGTTAAAATTAGTAGAAGGTGCACCGAAATACTGCTACTATGACGTGATAATTTTGTTGGCATGGCATAGGGGCCTGATAACAATTTTCAAGGGACATTGAGTATTAATCAAGTCTAATATTTTTTGAGCCATCCTGAAATGTAGAAGAGTCGCTTGCAGAAATGGTGATTCGAAAACCTTAGATGTCTAACCAAATGCGAAATTTACCTAAAGGCGTCCCGAGCCTGCGGCCCTTGGCGTCTCGCGGCGTCAGGGTTGAGTGAGGCAAACATTAGCACAAGTTTATGACGTTATCATATGACGTCGTGATGAAGTCATATTTCCAAAGCATGAGACATAACCATGACGTTAATTCTTGTGATCACGTCGTCATATAACCCCTTAACTTTATTAAATGCAGTCTGATCACGGAGACAATCCAAAATCAGGTGAAGTGCCTCCCATCTTTGAAGCTATGCAAAACTACGCCAACTGAAAAATAATTGATTGATATGTGGGGTTTAACGTCCCAAAACCACCATATGATTATGAGAGACGCCGTAGTGGAGGGCTCCGGAAATTTAGACCACCTGGGGTTCTTTAACGTGCACCCAAATCTGAGCACATGGGCCTACAACATTTCCGCCTCAATCGGAAATGCAGCCACCGCAGCCGGGATTCGAACCCGCGCCCTGCGGGTCAGCAGCCGAGTACCTTAGCCACTAGACCACCGCGGCGGGGCACCCAACTGAAGAATCACCTTTGAAGCATGGCAGGGCTGGATCACTGCATTGACTGAGAAGAAAAAGGATGGTGCCTTTCTCTTTCGAGTAAATTTAAGTGAACGTATAAGGGAGCTGGTGAGTTATATAAGGGGATGCGGATAGCGTAGTGTTAATAATTTTATAATTAAAGCACATAATTAGAGCAGTAAGAGCAAATGTACACATATTTCTGCCCTTTCATGGAGACTTCACAAGCTTACAAGTAAGGGCATTGCAATATATTGTCCGTCGTGTCGTCTCTGTAAATCGACAAATGAAACGAGTGTACTCCACTGAGTGAAATTAGGCATGAGTGAAATTAGGCGATTATGAAGGCAAATCTGATTGCTTCAAAGTTGTCGATAAGTCATTGCTATGCTTTAGCTACGGGATGCTAGGTTGTTTCTACCTTGACTCTCAGTGCAGGTGGGTTTGAGTCAAGCCACAAACTAGTCACAGACACGACAGCCCGAACTATAGAGGCGCTGAAAACTGGCGCTGACAACAAGCATTCGTACCTTTCGTAGAACTGCGTATCTCCATTGTTTCGAGGTCTTTTCGCTGCCGCCGTTCCCTTTTCGGTGTTGTAGTATTCTCTCTTTAATCGCACAAAGGGTGTTCGGCTCGCGACCCCCGATTCACAGTCATTTGTTTAGGAAACTGTTGCCTTCTTTATTTTTTTTTGTTAACCAGGGCTGAGTAATAGGATGTACCAGTCACGAGAGTTATTGGAGGATGTGGCGACGGGGATGAACAGCACCCTCCGCCAAATGTGACGAGGTTTATTGGCTATCTGAAGACGGAATACCTGTAAGTGGCGAGGCAGCGTGAAGAACCGTTCAGAGGCACCGCAATGATCAGAAGCACGAGCAGGGCAAGCTGGGTGTTGGCGATACCAATAGATGGATGCGCAACTTCTTCACATTCCCAATTCTTAGGCAAATTTCTGTTTATAATCATCATAGATGTCTACTACGTCGCACAAAGAAATCACTGCTAGCTTAAACAACTTCGCTGTTAACGCTTTCAATGTCGGGCGTTTCTGGCGATGGCCTAGCCCTAGTGTCGGCTTGGCTTCCATAATACCAGGGAGGCTTAAAACGCAGAGAAGTAGAACGTTGTGAAGATCACTGTGACAAAGATGGAAACGGGATGCAACAACGTGATTTTCTGCTAATGTCAGCAATCGAGGCTGCAGCGACTGAGTGAAAGCGTAATGATAATATGTAATGGTTAACGTCCCAAAACCACCGTATGATTATGAGAGACGCCGTAGGGGAGGGCTCCGGAAATTTCAACCACCTGGGGTTCTTTAACGTGCACCCAAATCTGAGCACACGGGCCTACAACTTTTCCGCCTCCATCGAAAATGCAGTCGCCGCAGCCGGAATTTGAACCCGCACCTTGCGGGTCAGCAGCGGCTTCACATCGATGTTGCTCTCATTAGCGCTTCAGTGCGTGCTGGCTCTACTGCAATAACCGGTTTTCTTCTTCCTTGCAAACGACCCGCACCCGTGCTACAGCGAACCTAAGCGGCAACTGTTGATAACAGGAATAGCATGATATTTACGTCGCCAGACAAAGGGCACAACTCTGGGCGGGAAGTGCAACCACCGAGTATACTGACACTGCTGAAATATTCATCAGTGGGGGCGAAGAGGCGCAGGGTAGCTGTGCTACGGTACTCTATATAATGAAACGTTTGCACGCACAAAATAAACCGCGTAGCCGAACAAACTAACCCGTCTTTCCACATTATTGCACTCTATGTGTTAACCTATGTGTTAATATGGATAGGGTAGTTAAAATAACGGAGGAGCTTTACAGAGGTCTTTACAGTAGCGAGGACAACCATGGCCTTAATATTATAAGAACTAGCAGTAACCCAGATGACACCCCATCAGTAATGATAGAAGAAGTCATAAAAGCCTTGGAGAGCATGCAAAGAGGCAAAGCTGCTGGTGAAGATCAGGTAAAATCAGATCTGCTGAAAGATGAAGGACAGATTGTGTTAGAAAAGCTAGCTACCCTGTTTACGAGAGGTCTCCTGACGGGAAAAGTACCAGAGTCTTCGAAGAATGCTAATATCATCTCAATACATAAAAAAGGAGATGACAAGGACCTGAAGAATTGCAGGCCGATCAGCTTCTTCTTCGTAGTATTCCAGCTATTTACAAAGGTAATTGGGAACAGACTTAAGAAAACGTTGGAATTCAATCAATCAATCAATCAGGTAATAGAGAAATGCTCAGAATATAGCCAACCACTATACACAGCCTTCACAAATTACGAGAAGGCGTTTGATTCAGTAGAAATATCAGCAGTCATGCAGACACTGAGGAATCGGGGCGTTGATGAATCATATATAAGCAACCTGCAAGAAATATACAGGCGATCAACTGCTATCACAGTGCTTCATAAAGAAAGCAACAGACTACCAATCAAGAAGGGTGTAAGGCAGGGGTATACAATCTCGCCAATGCTATTTACCGCGTGTTTACAGAAGTTTTCAGATGCATAAATTGGGGACAGTTAGGGATAAAAAATAATGAAGAGAATCTTAGTAACATGCGCTTCGCCGATGAAATTACATTGCTGAGTAACTCAGTGGACGAATAGCAACTCATGATTATGGAGTTATACCTGTGTCGCACGGGCGCACAAAAAGTCTTTTAAGTAAGCGGTCTTTTACGAAGTTGAAAGACTTTTAACAAAGAGGTGTTTGCGGCGCAGACACACGGCAGCAACGATCTCCTTTTAGTGTTTTCGTTCGAAGATGCTAGCGAAAGCGTGGCGCTAGCAGTTAAAAGAGAAGCAATGAAAATTAAACGATGTATCACGATGTACAAAATAAAGACTTGTTGCACTGCTCGTTTCTTCAAATAAATTTAAGAATAAGAGATGAAGAAACACCAATGTGAAAGTTTTTTGCACTAGATAAGGAAGCATTCCCATAACTAGCGACGTGCACAAGTCCGTCTGGCACCACTGGGCTTTTATTTACCGTATTTGTTTTTCGCTGCTCTCGACTGCTCTCGACACGTTATGGGCGACCGTACGGGAGAAAAAGCGAGGATCGCAAGCCTCACGGCCTGCCTTCTCGCTCTGAAAAGCGAGGAGGAGGAGGAGAGGATAAAGCAGCAACTGCTGTTCAGCAATTCCTTGCTGTGTGCACTGGAGCTGTCGGAGAAGGCCTGCGATCGATCAATCTGGGCCTTCAGACGAAACGAGAGGTGGTTCGAGGGAACTGTACCTCACCTCGGTGAGCAGAACTTCAAGCAATCTTTTCGAGTGTACCCGTCCAAATTTCGTTTCATTGTGGAGAGCTTGCGCAGTGAACTCGAAAGACAGTGCACCAGCATGCGTGAAGCCATCACTCCTGAGAAGCGAGTCGGCATTGCCCTATACAAGCTGTGCTCGTCAGCCGAAGATAGGAATGTGGCCAACCTCTTCGGCGTTGGACGCTTGACAGTAAATATTTTATACAGGCAGTTTTGCGAGGCTGTTGTCGCTGTACTGGAACACGAGTGGATCAAAATGGTGACCGCAGAGGACATGGCGAGGCACATTCAGGAATTCGAGGCCGTCACCGGTTTCCGCCAAGGCGCCGGAGCCTTGGATGGATTCCACTTTCTAATCTCGCCACCTAAGGAGCATGCCACAGACTACTACAACTACAAAGGCTGGTAAGTGGCCTAATACAACCTCTTAATGTAAAAAAAGCATAATTTATACCGTATTTAATGTGCCTAGAAAACAGCACTATTCAACCTTTTCGTTACGCTATATAGTTCACTCCTAGCTCTGCCACAAGGGCAAGTCCACATCGCAATAACAAAAAAGCGATGCCAAGTGCTTTAGTCAACGCACAATTCGGTTCCTACCATCTCGCGTCATTTACAGGCACTAGAGCAAGCCAAGCAATGCAGTTTTCACGTAAGCATTTTAATGCGACAGCATGAATATGCCAGATTGCATTTGCAATGATAATTCCGGCATGCTCATAACGGCTGCAGAAAGCAGCAGCTCATCTGCAGAAAACTTAATGTCTATTACCTACTATATTGAAGATATATGACAAGGCTGCAAGAAAAAAACATCCCTGGCTCCATTAATGACCAGAGAAAGCAGCAGATTCTTAGCTGTACACAAATATACATGCTTTTGTGATAGTACTTTAAGGTAGCTGCACGACCGTAACAACTACGAAAACACACGCACACACATTTGGTGTTCATTGCACTTCGCTGCATTCACCTTACGTGCCAAGCTCTTTGTTTTTTGCAGGTATAGTATCATCTTGCTGGCACTTGTGGATCACAGATACCGCTTCAGGTATATCAACGTTGGAGCACCTGGACGCTGCCATGACTTGCACGTGTTTTGGTATTCGCAAATCTCCAATGCTATTAAGGGTCTCCTTTTTAAAGCTCCACTTGTCACCATAGCCGGGACAGTAGCACCACCACTAATTCTGTGTGACCAAGTATTTTCATTGGCACCCAGCCTGATGAAGTCGTTTGGACACCGCGGGAAGATTAGTGAAAGTGAAAAAAAGTTCAACTATCATTTAAGTTCAGCCAGGAGAATTGTTGAGAATGCATTTGGAAGGCTTAAGGCCAGGTTCCGATTCACTGCAAAAAAAATGGAGTGCCATGTAGGCAATGCTCGCTTAGTAATACGGGCATGCTGCGTGCTCAGCAACATTTGTGAGCACTTCAATCACTATGTCCACCCGCAGTGGTTAAATGAGGTGCAGCAGTCAGACGTTGACTTCCCGCAGCCGTCATGCACAACAGAAGCCCAAGTTGGAAATGCAGCAGACATAAGGACCGCGCTTGTGGACTACTACAGTCAAGTGAACTAAAACGCACCAATCACAAGAATTGCCCGAACGATTACAGGAAATCGCATCACTTTTTATTAAAAAAATCAACCATTGCATCCACAAGTTTTTCCTGCAGCTTTAATGCTTTGGTTCGAATTTCCATCTCCTTTTCATGGGCGGCTTCAAATCGCTCCCTCAAGAGCCGCTGCTCATTCAGCATCTTCTCCTTGATTTCGGTACCTGTGCATTTCCTCCGTTTTCTGCGGGCGCCATCTCCACTGTCGCTTGAGCTGTTTCTGCGCCCGGTGACACAGTCTTGGATGTTGCTTGGCTGCTGAGGTGCTGATGAAGCATGTGTGAATTCGGGTGCATCTACTTCCGTATCGTCACTTGACGATCCGGCCACCATGCCAGAGATGAGCTGCATTTCAAGAAAATGACAGAAATGCGGTGATTGCACATTTTCACATGTGAAATAGCCATTAACAACTGTGTGCTATACGTCTGAGTGATGGAAATGTCACATAGAGAAGGAAATGTCAACAAGAGTGCTTTTTGTGTTACAATGCTGACTCCCGCACGAATCGCTTAACCATTACGTTTACTCTAAGGACTGGTGTAATGGTTCCAAAAGCTCTGTGATGCCGAAATGGCAATGTGAGTGCAGATGTATTTCAGCCACTGCAGTATTTGTCCCATAATGTACTCATATGACTGTTCCTGTTATATTTGTGCTGGTTTGTGCCACCATGTCATGTTAAATTGTACTTTATGTGGGGATGTGGCTGATTAAACGCAAAAGAAAATGCTTTCTGAAAATATATATTTCTTTGTTGGTTTATATAAAACACTACAGCGACAATATCTCGGAGAACATGGCTAAAGGCAAACATGAAGCACCAACGTGGTGCACACTGTGCTACACTGGTACAAAGAGTGGGTTACAGCTTCAAAAACAAAAAAGCCACTGTCAGTGCACTTAACGCTGCTACTTGCTTGCAATAAAGAATGTAGCTGCCACTAGAAGTTACTTCCTCAACTGAGGGACTGCTGCTTGCTGGGCTCGAGCTGATCCCAGCCTCCTCCATTAAGGAGGGGTCATTCACGGGCAGGCCTCCAAGAAACCCATGGATCTCTACAAAAAAGGGCCAGTTTGGTGGGTACGAGCTCGTTGTCTTTTCTTTAAGGCATTTCCTGAAGAATACGAAAATAAATGATTAAACAGATGTTACAAGATTGACAACTGCGCGCCTAGAAAACCACTGGTACATGCAAAATGTACAATCGCGCGGCGAAAAGTAGAAAGAAGCGAATTGTTAAACCTGCGCCACATCAAGTGCGCGTTTCCTTCTTGTTGCATGACAGGTTTGCGTGCTTAACAAGCAACAAAGACGCGTTTCTTGACGTTGTACTTAAACATGTGTAACTGCAACATCGTGTCATTGTAAAGCAATCCCACTGCAAATCGCCGAAAAGAAACTTTGTGTGCGGCTAAAACGCGTGATAAGCATGCTTCCAAACGTGGCCATTCACTTGGCGTTCAGCGTTTTGCCTACGGTGGGGCGTCGTTTCGAAAAGATTGTTCGGACGTTTCCCACGCCAAATGCGCTTCACCGGCTTGCGAAAAATTCTGCAGCTCAAATAGCCAGTAAACTTACTGGAAGCATTCGATATATACCTGCAATACAATTTGGAAAAATCATTTTTTCCCATGATCACTGTTGTCGTCCCACTTCCGTCCTCACGCTGACAGGCCGCTAAGACGCGTCAAGCTTACTCAAATAATTTGCCTCACCTGTAGGTGTGTGTCAGATTTTCTATTTTCGTGAGCACTTGGTCCTTCGTGCGGGAGACACCCGCACTTGTGGGCGCAGCCACGATGCTGGCGTACACTTCGCCGTTGTGCTTCTGCGCTCGCAACGAGTGCGGGTTGTCCTCCCAGAGTCTGATTAGGCTCCACGTGTCTGCTTCCGACCATTGCAGACGCTGCCTTTTCCGTGGGGCACCGGCTGCTTGATCTGCGGAGTTGGCCATACACTCGGACTTGGACCACTTGAATGAAGGGCAAACACACGACTGCCACGCTTTCCTCGCTTGTGCAAAATGGTGTGGCGCAAGACCGAGCGTCACCACATGATATTGCCGACGCGTTGTAGCTGCTTACGAGAGTAGAAAAGGAAATAACCATTAAAATAGTTCATTACACCTTCTGCAGGATATGAAATTTGTTTTTACAAAGAGTTTTGGTGACAAAAAATAAGCATTCGCTCTTTTTTTCCCACCACTCGAAAATTGCTGGCAACCCACTGGTTTCGAGGCTACTCATTCGGAGCCGTAAAAGAGATCGACGAACGCCGTTTACGAAAAAGACCGCTTCTGAAAAGGAGTTCGCTCTGTGCCGTGTGTATGCTGTCAGGAACTCCTTTTCGGAAAAAAGCCCGCTTACTTAAAGACTTTTAAGTGCCCGTGTGACAGAGGTAATAAGACAAGGAGAGCATAAAGGTGGGTCTTAAAGTTAATCTGCTGAAAACTAAAGTAATGTACAACACCTTAGAAGAGGGCAGTGCTTCGAGATAGGTAATAGTTAAACATCATGTTGTAAAATAGTATGTATCCTTAGGGCATGTTATAACCGTGGAGACGAACCACGAGATTGAAGTTACTAGAAGAATAAGAATGTGGTTGAGCACATTTGGCAAGCACTCTCAAATTATGACAGGTAGATTGCAACTATCCCTCAAGAGGAAGGTATATAACAGCTGTATCTGTCCGGTACTTAGCTACGGAGCAGAAACCTGGAGAATTACAATTAGGGTTAAGCTTGAATTGAGGACGACGCAGCGAGCAATGGAAAGAAAAGGGTAGGTGTAACCTGAAGGGACAAGAAAAGAGCAGAGTGGATTATGGAACAAACGGGAGTTGAGGATATCATACTTGAAATAGAGAGGAAATGGACATGGGCCGGGCATGTAGCGCGTAGACAGGATAACCGCTGGTTATTAAGGGTAACTATAACTGGATTCCCAGAGAAGGCAAGCGGGTTAGGGGGAGACAGATGGTTAGGTGGGCAGATGAGATTAAGAAGTTTGCGAGCATAAATTGGCAGCAGCACTAACAGGACCAAGTTAACTGGCGGAACGTGGGAGAGGCCTTTGTCCTGCAGTGGACGTGGTCAGGCTGATGATTATAAGGATGCTGCTGCTGCTGATGATGATGTGTTAATCAGTATATATCCGCCACCGAGAATTTCGAAAGCAATAACTTCATAAGGGCCTAGTCGAGATAGTTTCACCATGTAAATCTGTGTGGTCTGGAAACGAAGAATGGACACTCCGTGAATAATGTCGCCAGGCTTTTTTCTCTACCTGTGAAGTACCGACAAAGTAGCAGCGCTATCGATGAAAGTCATTGGCTATAACGTAAGTTTTCGGTAGCCATTCTTTTCCTAACGCTTTCGCATTGTTTGGTCAAAGGGACGTGTCGCGTTCGACTGCGTGGACGACTTCGCACACTGGCAAAATGACGGCAGTGAGTGCACGCAATACAGAACATTTCATTTTGATATTCAAAAACGCAAGTCCTGGATGGCTTTCGTTTTTGTGTGCCAGTGCCGCTTAGTAGCATTGGTAGCAAACAAAAGCCTCAGCGAGTAGCTCGCTCCTCTTGATCTCTTCTCCCTGCAACTGGCCAAAGAGTTTCAAAATATAATATTCTAAGTCACAAAACATTGAAAGAGCCTGTTTTTCAACCATAAACGCTATCATTTTACCTGAACGTGGAAAATAAAAGTTTTTCCTTACTCAAGCACAGCTTCAAGAACAAGATTCCTGTTTTGTAGTAAGAAAGTTATAGCTGAAGTGTCCAAAAGTTTATTGGGAAACAACACGTGCTGCTGTTATTGTAATCACAAAATTGTGTGAAAAGGCGAATAGCCATATACTTCGGGCAGCAATTTTTTGCATGGGCTACGAGGGTAAAAAAAGTATTACTAAGCATAACCAAGCGAACAATCTTTCGTTTGTTCAACCAGGGGTCAGGGGCCTAACGTCCAAAGACCACGATACGAATATGAGTGACGCCGTAATTAAGTGCTACGAAAATGTTGACAACCAGGGGTGCTTTGACGTTCCTGGCCGAGCTAAGCCGTAGCCATTTTTACTAGGCGTGGTTTTGTACGGGGACATGATCGGGCCCAGAAGCTAGCCTGACAGCTCCGTTGTAAACGTGCCTTCCCGTGCAGGTTCTCTCCCTACCGGCCTTTGGTGCTGAAGACCATCGAGAAAGTGGTGAGCCTCCTCGAGGACCAGATTGAAACATGGAGGAGCAGTCTGCAAGTGATCGACCTGGTGGTGGCACCCGACATGCTGGAGATGGATGTTTCCGGTGCCGGCGTCGTCGGCCTCCGGCAGAGTTTGTTCGAAGCCTTCGACATCTGGGAGCGAGAGAGCTGGGTCGTCACGGTTGTCCAGCGCATACTTCGACGATTCTTCCTATCGTACGCCACGCCCCGGTGAGCCCAATTACTCACTGTCCTACTTGAAGTATGACCGTAAAAACTATAACAGTGCACAGGGCTGGGGCACAGGAAACATTTTTCGGGAGAGAGGGGAAGAGAGGGTTACTTACCTCTCTATCTGAAGAGGGCGTTGGGCCGGCCGATGTAGGCGACTGTAATTTGCACCATGTAAGATAAGGCTTGGCAAGAAGTTTGAGGGGGGGGGGGGGGCGTGACCTTGTGTGCCACCCCCATCGCTACGCCACTGGCAAGAGGTTATTAGGGGAGGTGAAGTTCCACCTCAGCGCTCCACCCCTTGCTTCAGTCGTATGGAATGAAATAAACTTTATCGAAGTTTTTAGGGTGTCACCACGTACCGCGCCACTCTCACGTAGGGACAGATAGGCCTAAGCCTATCCCCCAGTAACGGGTCAGTTGGACTGCCTATAGTTCCAAGACGGCAAAGTGTAAACACTTAGGCGTTGTAGTTTGGCGTCGAATTTCGTAACAGATTTTGCGCAAGAGTGCGGAGATAAGATATTCGCCGACCAGCAAGTGTGTTCGTCTTCGCATATTCTAGCAGAATTTCGCTATGGAATAAAATGAGCTCCATAATGAATATAATGAAGTGATGATGGGCTTATCGCAAACAACATCCAATGGTCTCAGGTTTGCCGCGGTGAAGCTGGGGAGTAAATATTTCTTTGAATGCAACATCAAGGGGCCTTAAATGATCACCATTATCGCGAATAACAAAAAACGCTTTCCTATGAAGTTGCGCATGAAACAAAGATGTTCTGATCCGAGAAAAAGTACGGAGAGGATCATCTTGAGCAGAGCAAGCCCTGCCCCCCATTCCCGTCCCCCTGTCAAAATTTTGTCTTAATATTTTTCGCAGTAATACGGGTGCCTACTTAGGAATTTCTGGTAATAATAATGTACCTATCGGTTACAAAGAATGTATGCGCAAGCCCTGTCATCAGAAAGAAAAAAAACTGAGCCCAGTTTTTAAGATTTCGCCAAGAGGTGCTCCATCACTAAACGATGGGCAGTGCCAGTGATGGGGTATGTGGATGTCAAGACGACGTCCGCGGAAAGCTGCGTCTGCTCACCGCAGCGGCAAAGGCGAACACATCGCGGTGGCGTACGTGACCACGTGAGCCTCTTCGTGGCTTTTCACGTTGCGCACAAAGTAGACGAGAATCTTCGAACACGTACTGACACGTCCCCGTATGCACTTCAGGCGCGGCTTGCCCTGAGTACTGTCTCAGTGTAACGTGGCTCTTGTGGAGGAGGCTGTCTGTGGAGCAGCTACAGGTCCCTGGTGTACAAGGGTGTCGCTGCCACCTGCACTCTCGTTGCAGTAGAGGAACAAGTGTGCTTAACAGTATCGTTCACATAGCAAGACACAGACATGCCTTCGTCTTGATTGGTCGCGTATTGCTGGAACGCAGCACGCTGAAGGACGCGTGGATTGCCGAGTCCCTGGCGTACATGTTCAGACGCCGCGTACTTCAAGAGATGGGCTTCGGTCACACCGAGGACCGCATGCGGCTGCTGAGCTATCGCGATGCAATGGACTGTGACGACAACGGCACGGACAGTGGAGCTCTGCGAAATACGCATGAGCAAGTAGGATCGCTGACGGAGTGTGTCCATACTATGGCTATAGCAGATACATACAACAACGTGTTTGATGATAGTGTTGTGGTTAATTACTTTTGAAGCACACAATGCTACCACCATGCTCCCATACAGGAAACCATGCTGCCTGCGGTGGTGCCAGCTAATACTGCCTAATGTTTTAACTCCATAAAGTTGAAGGGCTCATTTCGAAGAAGTCTGGTTGTAAGGGAAAACGTAGGGCATTGACCGCTAGCAAAAATTTGAGATAGATGGGAATAAAGGTAGGAGCCAAAGGGCGTTTGCATGTTGGATTTCCTTGCGACACAGATGAGGACTCCATCAAGAATCAATAGCAGGCTAGCGGTTTGAAGACAATAGCGTGTGTGCTTACGCGCGAGCGCGTCCTGCTAGTTTTGGAAGGTGATCCTTTTCGGCGTTTATCACACCTACATTGTGCGAAGGGGTGCAATGAAGGGCCTAACTTGACTACTGCATTTACCGGCATGTTATCCCTTCCTATTAGCGGTGATCTTGTCTGCCGGTGTTTGCTAAATGACGGTAATGATAAAACGGGCATGAGTCCGGTGTGACTGCACAGATATCTCTTATTCATGGGTGTCAATTTAGTTCATAGATATATATCGGTTAATGATTGTTGGTGTTGCTTACAGTTCGTTGCCTTTGGAAAATATCACGGAGCTTTAGGATAATGTTGACTAATGCTGGCTATTAGCTGTTGTTGCAGCATTTATTTAATTGCGATAGAAATTCAGTAATGTACATAGCTTTTTGTGTGACTTCCTTCATATTAATAGGAAGAAGCCACCAGCTTCTTCGCTGTATACGTGTTGTTTTTCGCTGGTTGCTTCTTCTCATTGTGATAGCAATTATATAGACACTCTCGGACGGTTTTGCCGCCTGCGTCATTCACCTTAAATTCACTGGTTCCGATCTTGGGGGAAACATCAGCGTATTTTCAGCAGTACCAGATAGATGGCGCAAAGAGCGCGCTCAGCACCCCATTTGTCACGACGCGGTGACACCCGCTCTTGAACTCATCTACCACGTACAGTTTGCCCCGCGGAGGAGGTGGGGGGAAGGTTGTAGATGATTGTGCGTTTGCCCGCTTATCTCTCGAGGCAGTAGAATTGTACGCCTAGGGCTTTCACCCGAACGATTGCGTTGTAGGCAACGGGCGCACAAAGGTCACTTCATTCGCTGCACGGGCCCCATTTGCGAAAAGAGCACGCTTTTCAGACACAACGATGTAACAACTGGGACACTTGTTAATTTTCACTCATCTGTACCTGTAATTACGTTTGGCGCATTTGAACAGTACCTGGAGTGCCCATCTATAAATGATCTTACTTCGCCCTCGTCCTGTGTGTGTTGTTTTTGTGCGTGCATTCGCAACACGCTGCATGTTTTGATCTGCTTGTCGTTGTAAGCGTAACATTCCTAGTTTCTGCTATCGCATTCATTGCTTCACTCTAGCGACGAAAGTGTGACTAATATTCAGTTACGATTATAGGTTCCACATTCACTCCAAGCGAAAACACTGACGCCTCGCTTCACATGGTGTGCTCCGTTTGATAACATTGCCATTGGGCTAGGGCTATCACCAAGGGCCTTGATAGATGTTTATCGAACGGTAGGTCTTTGGAGGCCTACCCCGGTCAGAAACGTTGGGTAAATAAAGTTTGTTCAACTCAACTGAAGCCACCCTACATTGTCACCGGCATTGTTTTATGAGTCCGCGTTTCGCACTAGATTACGTCAACGCACATATGTCTAGTAGTTAAGTACAGATGTCCTCAAGCTTCCTGGTATTAAGGAACCCTAATGGCTTTCAGAGTGGCGTGAAACCCCTAACTTCTTCAGCATGAAGACAGTCAAAGATAGGAGTGGAAAAGCGATGAGAGTTGGTGATAACGTTTTACGAAGCGTGCAGCCATAGTACTCACACTACCCGCGGTGGCCTGTTCTTTCTTTTTCAATACTGAAGGCCATCGTTGTTGGTGTAGAGCTCTCCATAATACGCAGACGCGATTTCTCCAAGTACCACTCCACGAGTCGAGTAAAGCGCCTGCCGACCACACTGCACGCTTCATGCAAATGGAATTCACAAATCCTGCAAGTTTTGTGGTGCGCACTAATCAACGAGTCTTTAGTCCTGCTAACACGGGTATCTCTCGCTATCATCAGGTACCCAATGCCCGGATGCGTTGTGCGGCCGATTCGTAGATGCAAAATGCAGTGTAAACTTACTCATTTTACTAAATAAGTAAATTGATAACTGGTGTAAAAGGGGAATGGGTTGCATTCGTTTTGGCCACTCGCGCAGCCGAAAGGTGTCCATCACGTGACGCCTGTATCAAACCAGGGGCGTCAGCAGAAATATCTTCGAGGATGATGGTAACCTCCTTGATATGAAAGGGGGGGGGTGGGGGGGGGGAGGCAAATGTTTATTCAGCGCTCTGTGTTCTACGGCGTAAAATTTCGGGGAAAAGGAGCTTGGGCTCTTGCCAACCCGTGGCCACGTCACTGGTTTCCACGTGCCCATCCGAGAAACCCAGTTCTACTAGTTTCTGTTTGTGGTGACAACATGTCCCAAAGCGTCGAGTGTTGCACCGACACGCACACTCGTCCTTGTTGTTTCGCGTGCAGGATACGCTCGGGAATCAGGCGCTACATGAAGGAGAACAAATACGGAGTGGCCGACGACGTGGTGCTGTGGCGCACACTGGATCTTTCGGGGTTGCTCTCCCGCAACATGGACTCGTGGTTCGATCACGGAGGTTATCCCGTGGTTAGTGTGCTCCGTGTGAACGACCACCGTGGACCCGGGCTTGTCTTAAAGCAGGTACGCAAAGAGAAACCGGTACCTGGGCCAAGGTATAGAGGTAGTCCGTGCCAAAACTTACGTTCTCGTCAAGTCGCGGTTTATATCTCGCCTACAGTACCTCGATGTCACCGTTATCCTGGACAGGGCGGCGATGTGTCCGACAGATCCGCTATATTGAATCGTAACAAATAGAGATGCAATAAACCAGCTTGACCGCACATCGCGAGATCACAACGCACGTCCACGTGTGTCCACGTTCACCGGTCCAGCACAATATGGGGGTGGCATGGTCAATGAGTTATAACGTGCGCAGCGTTTCCTACCATATTTTGTAGAGAGAACTCGGATGCTGCGACCATTCAGCAATCATGAGAATGGTAGGCAGTACGCAGATGTTTCTAATCTTCTGCCAGCGGCTGCGAACACACTGGTGTCTTGTTTATTGTTGCGTTTTAGAGTTTGTTTCGGATAAAATGATTGAACAATTGTGGACTTCGTGAGCCGATTGAATTGATGAGCCTAAAAGGTCTAGGAGAACCGATAGAAATGTGTTGAACTTCTTCTACTTGTGTTAAGGACACGTTAGGTCTCACGGAGCCAAATGGAGTCGTAAGAACGAAACATACAAATCGTGTATCGCCCCATAATTGCCTTGCTGGCTAAATGCCATGTGTTGCAGCTCCCATTGACACTGGCGCCTATGGTGTAATGATAGGAAAGTCTATGTGGTCGTGCGCACTGAACGCACTAACAATAATAACTTCGATGGGAGGCATCTCCCTGTGCATAAGTGTGCCATCAGTGAATCGGTGGCAGTGATACCTAACTCTTGAGTAGGAGGTTCTACCTATTTTTACGGGCTACGGTGGTGAAGTCAGGCCTGCAGACAGATCAGAAACGCACCTGTAGTACGATTTCAATGTTAAGTAATGTGCTTTTTAACTTTAAGTTTGCGAAACCGGTATGAAACAATCCTCATGGCATCACTCCTTAAGCAGGTTAAGATGCGATACATTAGACTATTGTGATGGCAGCCACCTAAAAGGCGTTTGTTACCGGCTGTACTGCAAACAAGCATCACTAGCAGTATTTTCATGCACGAGAAAGGCTGCAAAGCGCTATGATAGCGTAGTAACAATACTGATTGTTGGCCTACTGGTACTTGCCTAATGACATGCTTTGGCCGCAAATAACACACACACACAAAGTAAAATGACACTCAACGACAAGCACAAGCGGTCATTTGCGGTCAAAGCATGTCATTAAGATAGCGCAGTATTTTATGCAATTTACGCGTGCCTGTGCGTTTTGTCTGTTTGACGGCAATATAACATGACTCTAGTCAGGTAGCCATATGCCGTAATGTCCACTGTTGTTTCAATCCACACATTACACTGCTCTGAGAAGAGAGTCCGTGACTACGCGAAGAGTACCCTGACCAGTAATGGATTTGCACCCGCAGGGTTGGCCATGCTTCGAGGACACGAAGTGCAACTACACGCTCGTGTGGCCGGTGCCGTTCGTACTGAACGTGCAGGGAGGAATCCGCGTTCCCGAGGAGGGCGCCTTCTGGTTCAGGGGCACCATCCAGCGATACAAGTGAGCACCCGACGCGCCATCTCTAGTTTGCGCTGGCATCTTTTCTGTATCACTGGAGACGGTGAAGTAACGCGTTATTCGGTAATGTGTTGAGGCGAACGGCTACGATAAATGTAGGGTTTAAATGGGCACAGAGTCTGGTAGAGTGATGCACTGCGGCAATCATTTTATCGTGAGATGCCGATGAATTGGGTTGACATCTCAAAATAGGTAATTAGCATACGAATGTAGAGTTACAACTTTGCATTTGTTAAATAGAATAACGTCTGGTTGCATGTAGAGTACCTGTACTTTTATAATGCCACGAGGGCTCAATTGTTTACGAGTGAACGCTACACGTGCTAATAACGCCCGGCACAGGCCGTGCCGAAATGCACGGGAGGCATTGTGATCACTTCGGAATTTTCTGATCTGATTGCTCATACGACAGATCTGAGCAGGAGTGAAGCTTATTTTAGAACTAACCCTGGTACCAGAGAAAACGCTGGAAGTGTCGACCATGTACGCATAGAAACCACGTGCTCACAATGTCCGGCTATCCACGACCGTACTTACCGCTATCGCGGTATTGCGAAGTGTCCCTTGCTTGTAGAGCGAGCTGGGGCACAAGTGAGCGTGACAATATGGCTGTGGAACGGGGAGGTGGTGTGAAGTGATTCATAAAAAGGAAAAAAAAATGAAAAGTGAGCGCCGCAACTGTCTGTATCAAAGTGACACGCTCAGCAGTAGTTCACAAGGGAAGCGATAAGGAGGGTTGAAAAGAGATAGAGAAATGAAGTTTGAGATGAGAGTAAAGGAGTGGGAGACGGTAGGAGAAGACCGTGTATAGAGCCCTGATCCGTGAGCGGTCCTCTAAGAGAAGACATGAAAAAAAAGCAAAAGTCGGCCACAAAATCCACTGAGCGTCAAGTTGTGGAATGGCGGAAGTGCAATTCACTAGTGGTTTACAAAATAAATGAACGCACCAAGCCAGGTGTACATGAATTCGCAGCTTTGAATGTATTGCACTTTTTTAAAACGAACTGTTGAGGCACAATGGGATGCTTCATGGCGTAGTTGTGCAGAGAATAGAGCCAGCAACAGGCACACACGTGGAGGTGGGCCAGATGGGGCTATGCGTGTGCCCGATTTAGTGTGCTGCTTACTAGTCTTTTGTTTTACGGTGAACGTAAATTGGTTCAGATACGCAAGGTAGACGGGAAAACATAAATATCAATCGTCAGGATTGGTGGTACCTTATATGAGCACGTGCACTGTTTCATATTTCTAGGTCATATTCGCATTGCATCTTGCAGATTGGCGCGAGATATCGGCTCCTCGTGGTTCCTTGTAAACGTGGCCACGGTGTCGTACTTCCGCGTCCAGTATGACGCAGACAACGTGGCCCTCCTGACATCAGCTGCTACAGAACCACGGTCTGAACGTGAACAGCAGGGCGAAATTCCTGGATGACATGGTGGCGCTGACAGTGCGGCGTATGGTGTCAATCTATGCCTGGGGACTGCTAACGTATGCAGGCACGTTCTTTTATGGCTATTCTTCATTTGGCTTCCTTCGGTGCTCCTGAGAGCTGGTTTAGTGTTTAGAGCGTACTAGAATATGTACGTTGAAAATTATTGAAGCATAGGCGTGAGCAAAATTCATCTTTAGGTGTGATGAAGCTTCACCGCAGAGAGAAGAGAAACCGAAAATTGAGTGATTGAATGTATCTCGCAATGCCTTGTGTTTGTATGTTACTTATAGAGGGGGGGGGGGTGATTGCAATTGAGGGTAGTGAACAGTTTTTTTAGTGCAACATGCAGACGAAAAGAGCGTCATTGTAGAAAATGTGCATGGCTCTGCACATTCAACACTATAAAGCAGGTCAAATTAAACAAAATTATTGATCAGACGTAGCGCCTTATTTGGGTGACTAGGGGTGGCGGCCTCCATTACCGTGCGCACGTTCAGGCTTGAAGTGTACACTCTAGAGTGTTGGCAATTCACGACAAAGAAAAGGAGCCAGAAATTAACACGAGACAAAGAAGACCATATAACAGGCGCATGAAAACCCGCATTGATATCGACAGCGTATTCAGTATACTTACTTTGACTTAAAGATCAAAATACAAAAGAACCGCAATAAAACATCGCCAAAGTTATGTTGCCGTATCGTTAGTGCCTTTATCAGTGAGCTACATTTGTTCCGAGCGATGAGTGACTGTCAATTGTCCGAAAGTAGCCCCGTGTGCTTAGATCCTAAAATGTTCAAAGCCCGTGGGCTTAGAGTTACGTGCACGTTAAAGATCCCGAGTGGGCAAAGTTGCCGGACCCAATCCACCGTGGCGTTTCTAATAATCATATCATGATCTTGCACCATCAAACCACATAATCATTACTTGGTACAGGGCTTCACCCTGCATTGCTCAAAGGTAGCTGGGGATGGTCGTCCACCGTGGTGGATCAGTGGCTATGGTGCTCTGCTGCTGACCCGAAGCCATGAGTTCGAACCCGGCTTGGGTAGTCGCATTTCGGTGGAGGCGAAATGGGGTGGTGCGACGTCATTGCAGGTTAAAGACACGAAACGTCCCTAACTTCCGGAGCCCTTCACAAAGGGACGTAAAACCCCAGATAATATAAAAACCCCAGATAACAGAGAACCCCGTAAAACCCCAGATAACAAAGGCGTTTCTCATAATAATATTATGGTTTTAAGACGTAAAACCCGAGATATTATTGTTATTTAAGTGACGATTAAGTAGATGTATGCAACTGGCTCCACTTGGACAACCTGAGCGAAACTTAATGCTGAATTTCGCTGCAGAAAGAGGAGAGCTGTGCTGTGTGGCAGCTGTACACCAGGTCAGCCCGCAAGGCCCTGGAGGAGTTCTCGGGCCGAACGGAGTACAGGCATTTCTACCAGAGGAACCAGGAGCTATGCGTGCTCGTGAAACTGGAACGACGAGCAGGCCGTGTCTCTGGCGATGCGCTGGAAAATTTGCTGCTTCTTCGGCATGTGCACGTTGCCTGCACCTATTGCGCTAACTCAGCGCTAGATTACGCCGCTACATTGCGTGACCTGTTTATTTTATGGTGCGATCGGGATAAAAAATGCGAACTAGAATTATAGCGAAATTTAAATGATGTTTGCACGTGCATTGAACTTGTTCTACTATGTCCTACAAGTGTGGCTGTTCTACAGCTTGTTCAGTGCGATATCACTTTTTCAGTCACTTTCATGTAATGACGGTGCAAATGGTTGATTGGTTGATCTGAAATGTCTTAGCTGGTTCGTAGTAGCTAGCGTCTTTATATTGATACGAAATGCTTACAGTTTTTGATGCACGTTTTATGAGACAAAATTTTGTTGTTCATTAACTCGTTGTTCGTCATGACACGTGATAATATTATTGTGGTCTAGGTAGTTCTTCCGAAAAAAAGTAAAATTCAATTGTTTTTGATGAACAAGGACGTTCTAAATTTTGAACACACAAGAATCATTTCGGAAGAATCGTTGGCATATGATAGCCTGGCTGTATTACCTTCACTCATTATTTCAGACTCAGTCGTGAAGTTTTGTGCATTTTAATGTTGCGGAGTGGCCCTAAACCAAGGCCTCATCGAAAAGAAAATGGTTTATGAAGATGTGAGCCCTGTTGGGCAGTGCCCTAAAAATGTCAGTTTTCTTATGCTAGACGAAATGATAGGTGCCGGTATGGAAACTTCATCTCCTCAAAAAAATTGATTTCATTCAGGAATAAACTGAATTGAAGGTAAAAGCTTGAAATGTTCCAATTCGCGCAACGGTTTGTTATTAGCACTTCGGCGTTAAAAATGTAACAAAAAGCTGCGCGTTTTATAGCTACTATGTCAAGCCCCGTTGGCAGCGGCAACAAATAACGTGTAAATAAATCAATGTCACTGTTCAATAATAATCTGCTTACCAAGATTACACTCCAGGTTCGAAGAGGTTTTTGATAATGACAAAAAATTTGGTTATGGACTGAACAATAAATTAGAGCCCTTGAGCATTAAAATTAGGCTATGAAGGGTGGGTATATTAGCTTCAGACGCCTCGTCCACTTCATGGCCGTTCATACGTTGTGAATATACGCAACTGTATGGGTATTACCCTCCCCATCACCACCACCACCACCACCATAAATGGATAGAGGGACTTCAGTCAAAGATAGAGGGACTTCAATCAAACCTTCTCCGCCTGATATCCATGTTTGTATACCCAACGTCAGGAAGAAGACCCCCAGAGCACACAGACGTACGCGGGCATAAATCAATTGTAGATAAAAACGCTTAAATTCACTTAAGCTTGTAGAACAATGCCCCCCCCCCCCCCACAAAAAAAAACTAAAATGCCAGGCTGCGCGTACCACTCGGCATAGTCGCAGCGAAATCTCGGAGAGTGGCCTTTCTAAAGCTCGTTGGGGCAACCATACAGGTACTCATGCAAGGTACCTACAGCCACTGCGATCTGGTTAGAGTTATCTGGTTAGATGAGGTAAGTCCATGTCTGTGTAGATCATTCTTTCTTGAAGTTATGAGCCGTTGGAAAACACACATCCCTTGCTGTAAAATTGTCATGCTACTAGTTCAAACTCAATTGTTTGGAATTGAGAGGGCCTAAGCATCCCGAGCCCAACTTGGTATTCTGCAAGACAAGATAGCTTTTCAACTTCGATTGTTGTGCATAGCGGCCCCCCAGCTGTGTTAGCTCCACATGCTTTTTGGGACCCTACGTCAGACCCGTCACCGACTACACTCTATCACGGAGTAAAAAGCCGCTGGCTGTTCCGGGTCTCTGTAGAAAAGTGAGCAGCACTGCATGTATTGTGCCCTTGTTTTCATTGACATACATTCGCACACATGAAGTTACAGGTTTTCTGTGTTTTTTAACGTTGCAACAAACTGATACTATTGTCACCACATTGCCAACTGTGCGGTCGTCGCGTGCGGAATGTGGCAGTGAGTGGTTGCGCACTTTGTAAAAATATAGAAAGCGTGATATTTGAGTAGTGTTCTAGGTTTCGCGAAGCTTACATTGCATTATTGATTCACTCATGCAGGTTGCAATGTTGTTGCCATAAAATCAACTGGGCTTGGAGGTTTTACCAAAGTACTCCTTTGATAAGATAAAAGGTTTCCACTATTTAAAATATCAGACTATGTATAATGTGATTAGATGAAAGATTTATGCACAACATATAAAAATACAAAGAGATACTTCCAAAGCAATGTTTCAAGAGCTCCAGTATCATCCACAATACTGTGCGGAAACAGCGACATATAAGCTTCCAGTTTTGGAGTTCTCAACCAGTAAATTTTCAATATCTTGTTCTACGGCATCATGAAACTAAGTGTGCCCGTCTCTGGGATCGAGAACTGCATCGTCCCCGTCTCTTGGATGAGTAACTGCCTCTTCACCACCTTTAATTTGGAACTGCATCGTATCCGTGGTCGGGAACGGCAGCGTCTTTCTGTGGAACAACATGAACCGCAGTATCTTCGGGTCTGTCATCGGCAACCGCAGCTGCTTCAAGTACATCGGGAATCGCAGCATCTCTGGGTCTCTCATCAGGAACTGCAGCGTCCCTGGGTACGTCATCGGGCACAACAACGTCTCCGGCTACGCCATTGGGAACTGCAGCGTCGTCAGTTACGTCATGGGGAACTGCAGCGTCTTTAGCTACGTCATGGGGAACTGCAGCGTCTTTAGCTACGTCATTGAGAAACGCAGCGTGTCCAGCTACGTCATCGAGAGCTACAGTGTTTTCAGGTGCGTCATCGGAACTGCAGCGTCTTCAGGTACGTCGCAGCTAACTGCAGCACTCCCGGGTATGTAACCATGTATCGCAGCGTTCCCGGGTGTGTCATTGGAAAACGATGAACCTCCGTGTCCATCATTGGGAACCACAGCATGTGCCGGTCCGTCATCGGGAACTGCAGCATGGGCCGTTCCGTCATCGGGAACTGCAGCATGTACCGGTCCGTCATCTGAAACCGCAGCATCCCGGGTCCATCATCTGGAACCGCAGCATCCCCGGGTTCGTTATGGGGAACCGCAGCATCCCCAGATCCGTCATCGGAAACCACAGCATCCCCGGATCCGTCATCGGGAACCGCAGCATCCCCGGATCCGTCATCGGGAACCGCAGCATCCCCGGATCCGTCATCGGGAACCACAGGATCCTCGGGTCATCATCGGAAACCACAGCATCCTCGGGTCCATCATCGGAAACCACAGCATCCTCGGGCCCGTCATCGGGAACAGCAGCATCTTCGGGTCCGTCATCGGGAACCGCGGCATCCCCGTATCCGTCAACGAGAACCGTGGCATCCCCGGGTCCATCATAAAGAACCGCAGCATTTCCGGTTTGTCATCGAACACGGCAGCATCCCGGGTCTGTCGTCGGGAACCGCAGCATCCTCGGGTCCGTCATCGGGAACCGCAGCATCCCCGGGTCCGTCATCGGGAACCGCAGCACCCCCGGGTCCGTCATCGGAAACCGCCACATCAGTGGGTCCATCATCGGGAAATACAACGTCAGCGGGTGCGTCATCGGGAACTACAGCGTCAGGGGGTCCGTCATCAGGAACCGCAGTGTCAGCGAGTCCATCATAGGGAACCGCAGCATCCCCGTATCCGTCATCGGGAACTGCAGCATATTCGGGTCCAACATCAGGAAACGCAGCATTTGTGGGTCCGTCGTAGGAAACCGCACCGTCCCTGGGTATAGCATCTGGAACCACAGCGTCACCGGCTGCAGCATGGGGAATCGCAGCATCGCCGTGTACAGCACGGGGAACCGCAGTGTCACCAAGTTTTTGGAATCCGCTGTGTAGACCAGAACACGGACAGACGGTGGAAGTGGTTGGTTGTTCAGTAAAAGCTCTCGTAATGGACTTCTGAAATAAAAAAAAAATGTGCCGATCAATTTTACAGACAGGTGCATAATGGGCTTGGAACGAGGTGCAGTTCTTCCCTATGGCTAAAAATCCCACATTCCCACATATATGGTATTCACACAGTTAATAACACTTGGTGGAATCTGGGGTGCCTAAATGTCGATAATATCATACACGCTGCAGTTGGTTGCTGCGTGTCTGTTTCATCCACCTTACATTCTTGAACATGTGCCTAAAGCTGACCACGGGGCCGCAACTTGACTTGTCACCTAGATTGCCATGTGGTCACAGTTTCTGGTGTTAGAAACCACCCCTATACCTACACACACCTTTACGTGTGGGATTATTTGCTTTGTGGTAAGGGCAGGAGTCAAATTGTAATTGGTTCCCGCCGTATAAGGCTGCATTTACGCACCTATGTAACTATAGTGATTGATATGATAAAAAACTGATTTATGTTTTTCTTGAGCTTGAATACCTCGAACTTGGCGTTTTCTTTTAAAGGAATAAATGCAGAAACTGAAAGTACACTAAATATCACGGGAACATAGACCACGCCTACGTATTTCTCTTTTAAAGAAAATCAGGAAAGAAAATCAGGTGACTCCTCATTGTAGCCTCGTATATCATAGAGTTTAACCAGGTCAAGGGGGTCAATCAATCAATCAATCAATCAATCAATCAATCAATCAATCAATCAATCAATCAATCAATCAATCAATCAATCAATCAATTGAACAGAGTCAAACCCAGCATCCGTTTCAATCAGACAGAACTACACGTTGAATTAGCAGTTTATCAGCCATCGTAAAGAAGACCAAAACAATTTACGTCGGTATGTTATCAGTTTATTTTGTGACATACTTGTTTTCTAATCGTGCTTTTGTTCCTTAATTACTTTTTAGGCGACAGTTTGCTATTACTGAGAAACATGATGGCAAAACTTGAATGCGAAAAAAAAGATTCCGATTCACCAACTTCTTTCCATCTATCGGTTTTTTTTACCTACACTATCACGTTCTTCCGCTCCGGATGGTATATATTTTTGATAAAAGACAATTAAACGGGTAACGTTGGGCCCCATGCTATTCTTTGACAAAAAAAAGTGATCGGAAACTGCGTGGCATACAAATTATCTACTGTATACCATTTTGACATAATGAACAAATTCTTTTATATACCAAGGTATCGCTAATTTCATGGCCGTTATCCTAAGGTGGGTGGCGATGGGTTAAAAAGAGAGAATCAGTCAAACAATGTGCTTTGATGACATGAAGACGGTAGAAAAGAAAATGTTGATCATGACCGATAACATTTTCAGGGCAGAACTTAGTTTTTCTGTCTGAGTTCGTCCGTAGGCACAAATGGTGCGTAGGCGAGCGCTTATGATAAAAGAATACGTGTTATGTTATTGTGATAATATTGAAAAAGCTGCCAGCTCTTATGAAATAAGTGGAAAAGCCAATGATCTGCACAAGGCAGTGATGAAGACTGCACGATAATGCAACTGTAGGTAAGAACGCGCACTTTAGTAGGCAAACCACACACGCTACACTCGGCGACAACTACTAGGGACATTGGAGCCAGGGAAGGTGGTACTTACAACATTCCTGTTATTCCACAATCCGTAAGGCAGCCTAGAGCCGATATCGGTTTCAGTCCCTCGCATCTTTAACGTGTTTACAAACAAAAGCGTTTGCACGAAAATTGTAAACGGAAGAAATATTTGTATTATTCAGTATAAATTTTAGTGGCATAAAATTGAGCATTATTTTCTCGAACTCATTAGCCATGATTACTTTAGAAAATGGGTGCTCTGAAATGGTTGTACTAAGACATAAAAATAAAACAAAGAATTTCTTGCAAAATGAGCAATGACTATTATACCGAGGACCTGCTGCAGCTGCTTTGTCTCATATTAGCAGCCGCATTTATTTCTGCATCATAAACCCTACTTTTTTTTGGAGTGGCAGCAGGCATGCACTTCGGTTCTGTAGTTTACACAATGCCACAGTGATGTCAAGAAAAGTTGTCGCCGAGTATAGACCATTTATATTCGCATTAACCATTTATCAATTTACGGAGTTTACGTGCCGAGAAAACCTGTACGGACGAAAAACGATAGAAACACCGGCCTCTGAAAATGTAAAAGCGAGGGCATTATTCTCTCTCACCGTTCTTCCTCTTTCTAGCGTTCTTCCTCATGCATGAGCTGTGGTTCCTGTGGTGTCGGTACATTGTTTACTCTCTATGGGACCATATACGTGAAATGTCTGAAGTGAATCGCCCAATGTAGTGCTACGCCAGGCAGCCGTCCATCCATCCTTCCTTGTCTTGCGCGGCTATCGTGTGTGATCAATTGATTTCACTTCATTTTGTGTCCGACCACGCTAGTGGCGATAACAGCGTGCAGCCGCCAAGATCGACATACTGGCAGGATCAACGCTCAGTGCTGACCAACACGTGCTTTCAAGAAATAAGTGGCGAGGAGGAAATATGCCTGGAGGAAAGGCTGTGCAGGCGAGGAGGAAACCTCACCCACGTTCGTGTACTCGGAGTGGAGAGGGACCTTTGAAAGGGCCTATAAACGACCTATCAAAATAATAAAAAAAATGAGCGTGCTATTGCAATGTCGCCTAAGAAATTCAGGCCTGTTCGCTGTTCCTGCCGCGGGTTTTAACTGTCCGTTTCAACCGTCGTGTTTCGCTGCACCAAAGTGCCCAGACAGGCCTTCGCTTGCTGACGCTGCTCGACAGGAATGAATTGTCAAGCCGGACTTTGTGGCATAGTGGTGTGCTTGTTGGCGACTGGAGGAGACAGTGTTTTTTTTGTGATCGTGAAATATGGCATGATTACGTGACGCGCATTGAGCCCTGGACACCCACTCAGTGCAAGGCAGCAGAATAGGGCGATGTTGCGTGCCGAACTATCGCAGCAATTACAACAGGCTGATAGTGCCAGTGTTCCCGTACCCTAAGGACGACCAAAGAACAAAGTGAGAGCGTGCAGTTCGTCGAGATGACGTCGACATCAGTGTCCTTCGTGGCCAGAAGGTACGTGTGCGTCCGTACTACATACGTCTAAGCCCTTCCAATGACACAATCTCCAGCATGCTCCATTCTTGCTCTGAAATGAAGGTGTCGTCTGGGGTGCCCCTCCACGGTGGTCTAGTGGCTAAGGTACTCGGCTGCTGACCAGCAGGGTGCGGGTTCAAATCCCGGCTGCGGTGGCTGCATTTCCGATGGAGGTGGAAATGTTGTAGGCCCGTGTGCTCAGATTGGGTGCACGTTTAAGAACACCAGGTGGCTGAAATTTCCGGAGCCCTCCACTACGGCGTCTTTCATAATCATATAGTGGTTTTGGGACGTTAAACCCCACATATCAATCAATCAATCAATCAATCAATCAATCATCAATCAATCAATCAATCAATCAATCAATCAATCAATCAATCGTTTGGGGTTCTGACTCTTAGAGTAATCCCTGATATTGAATCAGTAAACGCGCGTTGCGTAGCCATGCATTTTAAGAACAGCGTGTGTCATTCAGGGTCAATAAACATTTCGCGATTTGCGAATTGCACCGCGGACATGTTGTACCAAACCCGTTTACGGTTGAGGTAAAAGGAGGGAGTGCTCGTACGTTGCTTAAAGTATCAGTTTGTGTGCAGTTTTTTTTCCCGATGGTCTAGTCACTATTTGAAAGTGTTATAATTTTGCGTTAGTCTGTAGCCTAATATGCTTCCGTAAAATATGTACTGATGTACTTCAGCCGAATTCAGATGCCTGTAGACTGGAATATTTATTTACTGCTACTGAATATACCGATGAAAGAACCGACAGGAACGAAGCCCCAATGGAATCTACATGGTTTACTCTTAGACTCAGGTCCGACAAATATTCCCAATGGCCCAATTTAAATGAGCGACTACGCACTGCAGTGCGAGAGGGATCAGTTCAAAAGAGAAAATCGCAATTTTTGTGTCTGTCACAAGACAGGTTCGGGAAACAGAAAACTTCGATGTCTGTTGCAATGACCATCTCCCCGATATTTTTCTGAAGGACATACTTGTGGCAGCAGCGAACACTTTTCTCAATAACTGCATGCAGCTTTATGAAGACTTTGCTAACTCAGCAATGGAAACTGCAAAAACTTAGAATATGAATAGGGACAGAATCTGCGCATTTCTTGATAATGTACTATCGTGAGCAATGTGAGCTCGAACGCGCGAGCGCGTGGTAAATAGCATGAAAACCAAGAGAACATGGTGCGCGTATGGCGCTGCTGAAATCGGACGCGAAAAAAGGGGTGCTCTTCCACTGTCTGTAGGGATTACACCTTCGCTAGCGTTGCGGGCAAACAGCAGTTGATTGCGTGCATGCTGCTGCTAGCGACAGTAACACGCAAGAAAATGCACGAAAAACAAAGTAAGTGAAAGACGTGCGCCAAAATGCACACCCAACACCGCCTACATATAATACAGGCATGACATCACAGCTTACGTGATAGCCGATATCTCAGTGGCTATATGGGTGATTTGGTGTGACTGCGCGTTGTGCGAGTTCATATCCCTTGCCTACTATAGTCTTCACATGGCTGATAGGGGGTGTGGCACTGATGGTTCGAAAAAAAACAGACCCTCCCACCTCGTATAAGGAATTGTCCAACCTTTTACCTGGCGCAGAGACAATACCCACCACCGCACAGAAGTCTAAGCAGATCTCAGGTTGTGATAATTAGGGCTGGACAAGTCAGGGCATACCTTAACTCCATGCTATGGCACAGGATTAACCCAGAAATACAGCGAACTAGTACATGTTGCTTCTACAATGTTATAGCTAATTTAAAATACATGCTCTGGTGGTGCCCTGCATTAATCTATGGCGAAGTTATCGCGCCGTCCAAATGGGAGTATGCTGTCACCAGCTCCGTACTCGAACTACAGTTGCGGGCAGTCCAACGGTCTCACGACGCAGCAGAGTCTTGGTTTTTCTGTTCCGACGTAAAGAGCAGCCTACAGCATGCTAAAACACGTTCCCGAAAACCTAATTAAGCTCATCTATCTATTCGTTTCCTACACCAAAGAGCTGGATGATTACGCTCAATTTAGCATAATTATGTCCAAAACTACGCGAATGACAAAGTTTTTGATGACCAAAACAGTTATTGTGACCAGTCCTATAAGCAAGAAAGGAAAATGAAAGGTATACGTGCGACATTGGCGGCTAGGCTTGCTTAGACTCGGCGTATCCTAAACCTCATCTGTTCTGATGATATCTTCCCTGAATATTGATTCCGAAGCTACATCATTTAGACAAGCCTGAGGACGTCTGTATAGCTTTCTGAATGAACACTGCAACCGCACCGCACAAGCATCACGCTCACACGTTACGCTATATAAGGCAAAGCCGTACACGCATGCAATATTTGAACAGTTTCTCTTACTCACTGGATCTTCTGGCTGGTGTTGATCACGGGTCCTTTGTATCATCGTTCTAAAGAACCTTCTCAAATTGGGCACGACAGATAGTCCCGGAAATCGCGAGTGCATCAGCCGGTACACCATCGGGGGCGTTGCCTGCCTTGTCTCTTTCGTTGAAGTACCCGCCTGTGATGCCATGTTTCCTCTTGGTTCACGAATTTCTCGTCAGGTTGGGAACTCGAATCGGAGGGAACAGCAACTTCTCCAGGATTCTCGCTGGCCCTAGAATCTATAGGGCTTCTCTGTCCGCTAATTTTAGCTTCTCTGCCTCCGCTAGTCGTCTTCGTTGAAACGCAGTCCTTCCAACTGTTGCCGCGCTGTTCCCCGGAGTATAATTGTGCTACACTGGCATCATGGCGGCATCAATAAAATAGGTGTGCCACTTCACTGTTTCGCGACACATATCGGCTTACAAGAATAAAACATCACTAGATTCGATACGACGATATGCCGGGGGCTTGTGAAGCTTATCGCGTTGGCTTGAAAGTGGGTCATGGTGGGATTCCAGTGACATGGTGACGTTTCTCTCGTAATTATGTACAACTGCGCATGTAATTTATTCACAAGTTGAGTTACTTAACAAAACAAAACGGGACAACTTCCGTTCATGTAGGGTTGATACTTCTGAACGACAACAATATCAGTGAATGAATAACTAGAAAGCCTATACGAGTGGAGGGCATATCTTCGCCTAAGAAACTTTCGTATGTCATTCCTGGAAACGAACGTCAATATTCCGGGAATGTGCTAGTAAATCATTGGACTAACTAAGTTCAGTGTAAGTAACTAGATGTGTGCACCTTACGTTGCTTGTTGGTGTACATGAACAAAATGAGCAGATGAAGAGAAAAGATATCGCGTGCGTCATAGGCGTCGTAAAAGACACTATCACGTATTCAGTAAGTACTTGATTGCACAGTTATGCAGGCGGCGCTACACTCACGCGTGTGCCATGACACATGAATATGGTAAGCTATGCTAATCTCACATGCTTTTTATTGCTCTGTGTTGATTTACGAAACGGTGCACTGCTCAAGAATTGACTGCCAGCCACTTTTTTTTGCAGTGCTGAGCTAAGTGATTAAGCATAGATCCGCTAAGCGTGTACTCACTGTGTCGTAGCCGGCAGTTCAAGCATCGGCCTGCTTTGCCGAAGTAGCAACACCCACAAAGATAAGGAATCTCATACACTATAGCAATGATGCACTTAACAAACAACGCATGCAGGCCTCTCACAGCTGGTCTTGTTTACATACAGGCAGTGTGCTATGCAGGGCTGTGTTTAGTCCGACACATTGTGAGATTAAGGATGCTTCACTTTCTTTCGTTCAATTGTTTGGTGCGTATCTTCAGTAGGTTATTTGTTTTATCGGTTGTTGCATAATCCTGTGACTCTTAAGAAATCCTGAAATAGCTCAAGTAATTTGTTTATAGCTGCTGCTGTGACGGAAGGCTACTTTCAATGGCGCACGACCAGTGTGCCCTGACCTTCAAACCCTTAAAAGGTGAATGGGGCCCACTAGGTGGGCAAATGCTTTCCTCAAAAGTTGCAAAGGGGAGTCTTTCTGGCTGCTGGGTGCTGTGTGCATGCTTCTTTCTCTTCTGGCTAACAAATCTTCCTTGAAAGGGCCAGTCAACAGGCTCCGAAACGCGCAGAAAACGCCCGCTCATTTTCCCTGCGCGTGACCAAGCTCCAAGCTCCTTAGCCCCGCCGCGGTGGTCTAGTGGCTAAGGCACTCGGCTGCTGACCCGCCGGTCGCGGGTTCAAATCCCGGCTGCGGCGGCTGCATTTCCGATGGAGGCGGAAATGTTGTAGGCCCGTGTGCTCAGATTTGGGTGCACGTTAAAGAAACCCAGGTGGTCGAAATTTTCGGAGCCCTCTACTACGGCGTCTCTCATAATCATATAGTGGTTTTGGGACGTTAAACCCCACATATAAATCAAACCAAGCTCCTTATACGTGCAATGACGTCAACTCGGCGATCGCCGACGTGACGCAGCAGGCAGCTCGTCGATTGGTCTGAACAAGGTCTCAATAAAGAGTAATAAAGTCAACGTCACCGATCGCCGAGATGACGTCACTGCGCGTGGAAGAAGGTTGGTCAGGCGTATGCGTGAGCTTTTCCTGCGCGTTTCGGAGCCTGTTGGCTGGCCCTTTAAGGCAGTGCTCATACGGTGTATGCGTTGTTTTCGGGCTGTGAGCTACAATCATCAGCCTGACTACGTCCACTGCAGGACAAAGGCCTCTCCCATGTTCCGCCAGTCAACCCGGTCCTGTGCTTGCTGCTGCCAATTTATACCGCAAACTTCTTAATCTCATCTGCCCACCCAACCTTCTGTCTCCCCTAACCTGCTTCCCTTCTCTGGGAATCCAGTTAGTTACCCTTAATGACCAGCGGTTATCCTGTCTACGCGCTACATGCCCGGCCCATGTCCATTTCCTCTTCTTTATTTTAACTATGATATCCTTAACCCCGTTTGTCCCCTAATCCACTGCTCTCTTCTTGTCTCTTAAGGTTACACCTACCATTTTTCTTTCCATTGCTCGCTGCGTCGTCTCAATTCAAGCTGAACCCTCTTTGTAAGTCTCCAGGTTTCTGCTCCCAAGCTAAGTACGGGCAAGATACAGCTGTTATATACCTTCCTCTTGAGGGATAGTGGCAATCTACCTGTCATAAGTTGAGTGTGCTTGCCGAATGTGCTCCACCCGATTCTTATTCTTCTAGTTACTTCAATCTCGTGGTTAGGCTCTGTGGTTATTACCTGCCCTAAGTAGACATAGTTTTACAA